>JARQTI010000518.1:3270774-3310849 GCA_030142655.1 Trachelus tabidus | reverse complement strand
CCACCAAACGACCACCAATCGATTAGGTATGATAAATAATTATAAAGTTAAAGTTGTTCGGCTAACTTCACGGAGGTTGAAAATTTGTATCGATTGGGCCCGTAAAGATAGTGCTGTAAATGTTATCTAACTAACGATACGAAAGCTTGCTTTAGCTAAACAGTTCTATAAATTACAACTTTTGATGGACAAAGTATATTAAGGTCCATAGCTGCTTATTTACGTTATTAATTAAATCAACAGTTTATTATTTTCTATATACTTTATTATATCTACACATTATAAATACCAAATACGTATAAGAGAGTATTGATACAGTCGATAAAAGAACATGCACGCATTTAGTGGAAATTTTTCGACGGCACGACGTTGGCATTATTGAGCACGCGTGAGGCCGGGGCACCGGGCAGTTGTACGAAAATGGCGGCCTTACGGCGAGTGTTTTGAAAAGTATCTGTTCGTATTTCGGGCGCTAATAATTCGCCAATATGGACATCTCGAGTATGCTCGAGGTTGAAGTGAAGGAGGTGAAGGAGGCAGAAAGTAAAGAAAACGGTGAGCATCACTTAATTGTGATTGCCTCATATCAACTCATTCTCTGATCTAACCTACATAATTCTATAGTGACACCCGGAGCAGTCGTTCCTTCGAGTGCCTGCATCCCACCCACCATTTCTCAGGAGGAGAGCGATTTTTACAAATTACTGTTTGGCAATGGTACGCGCATTTCTGCAGAGAATTTGTAGATTTTATATTACTATTTTTCATATCAGCTGTAAATAAGTGCATCCTCTACTCGTTTTCCCTCTTGATTCATTTATTCTCATTAAGACTACTGTCCTCAATTTTCTTGCTATTTTTTTTAGATATAGCTTCAGTGCGATTCCGCAGGCTTCATTGTACTGCCTGTGACATTCATATTGGTTCAGCACCAGCTAGAGCTTGTGACATGTTTGAACATCCGGTATTGCGTACTTTACTCTGTGCAAAATGTCGCCAGTTTTACGGTGATGGAACTTTTGAGCAAGGTATGTAACATTTTGTTTATCTTGAAAAGAAATTTCTAATGTTGTACCTTTGTGTTATAGGAGAGGATGCAACAGATATGTTTTGTAGATGGTGTGCTAATGGTGGAAACCTTTATTGCTGCTCGTACTGCAGCAATACATTTTGTTATAAATGTATAAAGCGTAACTTCAATTCCTCAGTAAGAAGGAATATCGAAGCAGATGAAAAGTGGAAATGTTTTGTGTGCGATCCCCTGGATCTTTATACATCAAGAGCAGTATGTTGGGCTTTATTACAGCATGTGCAAACGGTTACGCGAATATTACAAAACGACAAAAGAATGCCATTCTGGGAAGTACAAGAGAAGATGCATTTGGATGAGAGTCTTTGTTGTCCACGTAAACGAAAACGTAAACGTCGAAAAACCGGTTCGAATTCGGAGGATGATGAGGAAATTTTTACACCTGACGTTAGCACCGCAGCCGGGGCCTTCGTGAAGCGAAAACCGGGCATCAGTACCATTCCTCCAAGGATTAGAGTGATAAATGGCGCTGCGAATCGTACTCAAGTTCATCGGCCAATCATGATAAAACCTAACCTCACTCAAAGCACTTCTCGTACGGCTTATCTTCCTGAAGTGGAACGTACAAGCGAGGTTGCCAGCCCGTGCAACACTACATCATCCACAGCTGGTTCCCGAGTGCAATCTCAAGTTGATACCGGTACTAGTACTGGTACACAAGACTCCACCGTGGTTCCGCCCATGGTGCCTTACAGAAGTACCATGACCATAAACGCAGTACCTACTGCAAATTTACTCCAATCGGTACCGAAAGTACCGATATTTAATTCAACGTTTGAAATGCCAGCGCTCTCAAGTACCAGTGATCAGTCGTCTGTAGGGTTTCATTCACCCTTGCCTACGATATCGGCCTCAACTTTGACTTCAGTTTCTTCGCCATCGTCGCAGCGTCGATCGCAACCTCAACAGTCTAATCAGCAGGGTCAGCTATATTCATCACGTTTCGTGAGACCCCCACGTTTTCCGCAACCGCCACGTCACTCACAACCACATTTTCAGTATCACTCACAAAGACATCCGAATCCTTTGCAACGTCCTTCACTACCACCGCGACTGGTACCGACATCATCACGAGGAAGGTTGACTTACCGTGGTGGTAAAATGCCTATGGTTTCAATACCCAATCGCAGTGATGGAAATCAAAAACGTGCACGCTTCCTTTTACCAAAACCACAAACTCCCACAAATGTTACAGATACCTGTACGAATGTTATAGAAATCGACAGCGATTCAGATGATGTGGATAATAAACTCAAAAGTAGTTCAATGCTTGGACGAAATTATTCCAAACGTCGGAATGGTCCTGATGATTTTGAAAATGATGGAACAGAGAATCGGCCTGAAAATTCTATACGACTTCATGGTCGTCAAATCAATACAATTTTCTCTAACTTAAAGGCCAGATTGCACAAGTTACTCAGTGAAGATAACACGGAAAGAACTATACACACAACGACAAGACGCTTTCACAAAGCTATTCGCAAAACTATATCGAGATTGGTGGAAGTAAATTCTGACGTAATACGTGAATACAATGCATACTGTAAGTCTACGGCTAACGAAGAGAACCAGGACAAAGGGAATATGAATATTGTCAAGTCAAAGAAGGTACAACTTCCATTGGAAATGAAATGCGTCAGGGATTCTGCATCGGAGTCAGAAGATTCTAGTGATAACGATGACACACAGCAGGACTTTGAAAATTTGAATAAACTTATAGACAATCCTACAACACTCGCTTTTGATTCGACTGAAAAGGTGGATCAGTCTACAAGTTGCAGTCCTATTCCGACTGCTGATAAATCGATACAAGTGTACGACGTAATTGCTCGCGATTATGAAAAGTGCATAGGACATTCGGTATTGAAAAAAACCGAAAACTCTGATAATAATGAGGAAAACGATGTATCAGATAATAGAATTGAATCTACTGCCACAACTAGTGGTGACAATTCCGACAAGTATGCTGAAGAATATATTTCCTTCCTTCAGCATATCGAAGATCATGGAATTCAAACGGAGGATACAAAAGGCCTATTGAGTCCTGATGAGATTCCGTTACAGGATATGATAAAGAGTTTCCCGATAGATTCCTCGACATCCTTTGAACACGTAAACGTCGGCTCCGAGACGGCGATCGATGGTCTCGGGTCTACCGGCAGATTGAGAAGATCGACTAGATCGCTAGTAGAGAAATCGTATAAGGCCCGTGCTGATTCTCGAAATAGAACGAATAAAAAACGAAAGAGTAACCAAGAGCGACCCAGAATAAAAGAAGAAGAGTCTGTTAAAAAAGACAGTCAGGTTAAGAAGGAAGTCTTTGATAAAGAAGACATGGAACTCGCGTTGAGAATGCAGTCCAGGAAATTGAATGCAAGCGACGTGAGTGAGAAGCCAGCTGGAAGTGAAGATGAGTGCACGATCATTGAATGATTGTAGAGAAAAGTTATGGAAAATTTGTAGAGTAAATCGTCATACGATTATATTGAAGAAATCAAAGAAATGAGTGGGACAAGGAGTAACAGAAAATAAATGACGAATAAAAAAAAGAAAAGATTATGGCAGTGACGTCGATTATTTGTTAACGCGGCAAAGACGCTTTATAATATAACGATTTGACTGCGTTCAGTGTCATGATAATTTTCACTTTTTTACGGCGTCCCAGGACGTCGGTGTCTCACCAGTTAAAAAGAGAATATCGATTACCACGAGTGTCTCTTACGACTTAGGAGCCGCTGTTTATGTAACACGACGAATTGTTATGAATTATGTTTAATTGGCCGAACTATGTCGCATCCTTTTTGTTATTGTCATGTATGTACATTGTCTACCCTATCGCTATTAATGGTGCGGTCTTTTTTTTTGGGTACCCACTATACTATAATAAATAGTAAAATGATACAGGCATCAGAAGTATTGTAATGAATTTGCAAATGGCGTTCATGCAATAAATGCAGTTGTATAATTGCAAAATCCACTCTGCGTGTTACAGTATAAATATTATATTGGTCATTGAACCTTTAGTTATTTGATTACAGTACAATATAGAAAACATTGTTTTTTTCAGTTTTTGTTATTTTTTACAAATACTTATTCATAGTTCTGTGTTGGCTCATTCATTCCACTTAATTTGTTTATTTGAATCGTTTTTTTACCACATTTACTCTGGCAGCCAATTAATTTGATTCAGTTAATGAAGCAATGAACAAGAAGTGTTAATAACAAATTGTAGTATACATGGGGTTATTATTGTATACATTTATTGATCGAATCCGTAAAAAAAGGGATTACGATAAAAGTTTACATTTATTTTTCCTTTTATATTGACTTTGTTTTTCCTACCCGGCTATTAGATTTCAAAATTAAAGGGAAACAATAGTGTCCAGTGAGGATGAATTTACGAAATGTTTATTTTTTTTCTTTGACTTATTTATCACTACACCGACAGTAATACGCAAAAGGACGCAAATGGCTATTTCATCGCTTATATTATAATTATATATCTGGCAGGACTTACGATGTACATACTTTGAAAATCATGTAAATTATATGAATAATCATTATAAAGATCCCATTGGTGTGACTCATTATAATTCCTCTCGGCTCTCCCGTGTGAAATAATTGCACATCCTGCAATGTAATTTACCGCGAATAAGAGCATTGAAAACGTCATAATCGTTCTTGAAAGCTTTCTTAATGCTTCAGAATATTTGTGAAAATATCGAGAGTCTTTGCTTTTAATTTGTACTAATTTTTTTACAGAAGCGGCTCTAAACAATGGATATTTTAAAGTTTAAAATTGTATCTTTATTTACCAGTTTACGTCTACCTATGCAGTACATAACGTTTACAGATAGATCAGTTAGATTATTTCTGTGCGAAATCTTACTAGCCAATACCGTTAACGTCATCATCATCGGTGTATGCTCTAGAGAGTAATTGGTGAAAAAAGTAAAAAAAAAAGGAGGCAAGGCTTATCACAATTTGAATAAAACGTTAATAAACGCATAATTTATCGCTTAACGTTAGAAATGCAATTCGATGCGAACAAAACTTTCTTTCTGGACTGGTTATACGTATATTCACTTGTAATTTACGCAACCAGTATAAATAAATAAAGAAAAACGTCTAGTGACGTATCAAGCACATATCGCATACGTGCGATGTCATATGTGACACGTTCACAAGAATAAGACAAAAGATCGCAACAGCCTATTTAAACATAAGCCTAAGACTATACTAAATAGGTGAATGAGGATGACGAATAAGGCCACATGAAATGACTATTATACATCATTTGTCAAGCCCAATTGGTCGTAGAACGACGTCTCGACGATGGGCATCGTTAGTAGATTGAGAATTTATAACTTATGTTAAACAGTGAACGATTAATGGCGAATCGTATAACTTAATGAAGCGACTTCAAGTCGCAGCACCTTAGGACGCTTGGAAACGTAAAGAGATTCTTTCTTGAAATTTAGTATCTGAACTGTCCCTTCTTGCCTCGTCCATTGTGATAGACCCTTAATGGCGTGTAGTTCCCATTGCCATTCATTGCTGAAACATTTAAAAAAAGGCAACCTTAGTAAATCGATTTAATTTAAGGAAAGGGAAATATGACTTACACTGCTCGTATTCTTTAATGGCAGCTTGATGATTAAAAGGGATATTAGGATATGTATATGAATTACAAATTCAAAATGCGTATATGATAAAATTGAAGCAAAGAACTAACCCTGAACTATAGTTGGCGGCTGTCGTGGTCCATGAGTTGTCTGTGCGTGACAGCGAGGTTTTAATAACCCATGATATAAAATGAAGTAAACCACTGCCACTATGGCAGCTGCCACTGCCATACAGCGATAGACAAATCTTAGGTCATTTATTTCGGACCGTTTGAAGTTGCTGCCATTGTTAACGTATGCTCCGATGACAGCACCGATGCAACGACCTATTAAACATTATCATACTTGATTGATCCCATCGATTTATTTAATAGTTCGATGACAGAGGTTTGTATTAAAATTTTACCTATGCAGAAGTGTGCTATGACCGGTAACGCCTGCGCGGTGACTGTCAGATGCCGTGGCACCAGGTGTCGCATATATAAAATGGCCGTTACCCACATAATAGCGAGGGTAAAGAGTTCAACAGCCTCGGATATTATCGACCACCAGGTATCCGAGACGAGACTCAATCCTGTGAATCTGAGAATGTAAATTGTGAACGCTGTGATTAGGAGATTACTGTGCCCACAGTAATCTACTAGGTTCTCTGACTTCCAGAGGAAGAGTACCGCAGGTAATGCTCCTATTGTCATTGCTATTGCTATCGCCAGATCGTCTCCTTTAAGGCCAGCTAGATGACTGTCAGAAAAAAAGATTATTCAGAATTGATTATCATGTGTCAAAATGACATTTAGCTTCTTTATGGCTCACAGAGGAAGATAGCTGTCCATGGAACTCCAAAATATTCCCATTGCCAGTAGTACCAGTAAAAGTGCTGCAGTTTCACTGCCATATCGTTTGACGGCACTCATTGGTAGCGCTAGCATGCCACTTCTGGTATGCCACCACCATTCAGGTGGACTCAGGGGCATTCCATTTGCCGCGATGGCGATCAGGGCGGCGAGAAGCATTAAAACGGCAAACAAAGCAATTGGCAAGAAGTAGGCAGGACTTAGTGGCATCAGGGTTGACAAATATCCAGCTAGTGGACCAAAAGCAGCGAATCCTAAAGAGCCGAATGCTAGTTGTCTGCCGACGTCGCCACGTCCACAGGATGTTTCTCTGGTGGCAATCACGATGGCTCCATCGAGTAGAGCCACAGCAGTGGTGGGAAATATGTCAGCAATGGAGCGAACCACTATGTAGATCCAAAACGTCATATTCGGATCTCCAATGATCTTGTTACATTGATTTTCAGCAACGACGCTACCTAAAAATTTAAAAAACTATTCTAACTCTTTCTTCAGGATATAATTTTTTAGATATTTTCTGTAATTCCTTACTAACCCGCCAATGAGTAAGTGTCACTAGGATCGCACTTGATGGAACAGGTCTTATTCAAAAGTGCCATCCTTGTCTGAACGTTTTCTGGGATCCTGCATTCAAAGAAGTCGGATACTGGATAGCTACACCATTTGTTTTGGAGAGGATCATCGGACTCCATGGGCTGTTTCAAGGTCACGTTCACAGTAAAACTTTGGGGGTAACGCGCGGAGACGTAACACATAATCCCACCATTTTCCAGATCTTTGAAGCATACATGTGGCGGTATTCCGTCCTTGATTACGAGGTCGGCGTAGTCTTGGTCCTGAGTTGATCTTTTGTTCTTTCCCTTCTTGTCCTTCGGTAAGGATATGCGGATACCACAGTTAGGACACTTACTAGATACTTCATTAAAATCCACAGGGTACCGATAACAACAGTTCTCACCTGGGAATCTGCCTTCAGCTGATCAACGACGTCGGCATCCTCTTGATAGGTGTAAGTAACATCTTCAACTTCGACAGGCATAATCACTGTCTCATCTTCACTGCTGTCGATGCCGTCAATTCTTTCGGACACCGTGTCCCACTTTAAGAAATCAGTGTTCCTTGTTGTATTTTCGGTACAGATGTAGGAACAGTTCTTAAGGATGAGGGGACTGGTGCGCTCCTGCCAAGGAAGGCAGGTCAACGAATCCTGACATCTCTCTTGATAGAAGGTTGCACCGTTGTTGTCGCATATGAAGCTGACAGACGGTTTGCTACCATTCTGAAGATTCACCCTGATTACCACCGGCACCAGAAGTAGACAGGAGTACAGAATAGCTGATAGCAGACAGGTTATCGCTATCATAACTCGTAGGTAACGTCCCGTCGAGGCTCTACTGTTGGTGCCTTGACGTCCTGCCAATTTATCTGCCAATGGCGCCATTATTAATGGTCCCAAAATGGCCACGATTGGTGAGACTATTGATACTAGTCGTAGTTCTTCCAGTGTCAAACCAACTGCTCTCATATGCAGTGGTAAAAAGGGGAAGAGACAGCCCATTCCTGAAGAAGATCAGTGAGTAACAATCCGATCTATTTGAAAATTGGACTTTATATTTAACTTACCTCCAAAAAAAAGAAAAAGTAAAAACTTTAAGGATAGCAAATTTGGATTTATTAGTTTCCCGCGCGCTGCGTTCTTGGACGCTCTTGCAGGCGCCATTGTAGATGCTGTGGTAGTTGCTGTCATTTTTATGGTTCCTATACAATTTCAGGGCATCCATTCAATTCGGACAATAAGTCCCACTTATTGTACTCTTAATTTCATTTTTCCAGCTGTTCAAGGAGAAGTCTGAAACAAAATATGAATTTATAAATTGTCATAATTAAATTATCAATCAAAATTTGAGCTCATAGACGTCATCAACAAGGAGGTAAAAATTATCAAGTTATCTGATCGAGTGTCACGTGTGCGTTTGGTGCTTCGCCACGTCCCGGAAGTCACTTCGACAGATAATCCTGCAAGATACGGATGCGAAGGTAGAAGCCTATTGTTTAAAACGGAAGTGAAGGCAACGTATCAACAAGTTCAAATGGAAATACAACTACAGTTCGTTCCTGGAAAGGATGGCTAATAATAGGCTATATCATTAAACGAATCCTATATTAATGTCACCTCAAGATTTACAGTTAAAAGAAATCATTTGGATTTCCCAGAATATCTTTAACTGCCTATCACGTGTCAACTATTAGAGCGCTGGGAGAGAAGTACGCACGATGTGCAATAAATGGAACCAGTGTGGATTCACGCTCGAGGGCGTCAGTCGCCTCGTGCCAGTGAGCACGAGCGTGACCAGTACTAGGTGAACGCATTATTCACTGTCTGTTCTTGAGATAGTATTGTCTCCTTCTTTCTCTCTTTGGCTTAATCAATTTCTCTATCCAATTAACATAAGCCACGCAATCCATTCCACTTTTATAACACACGTATCATCGCGTTCATTCGGATGGATGCCAAGGCAAACTCCAAGAACTCCGTGCTACTATGCAAGATTAGTTCATCCCGTGGACGTTGGATCGGTTCACTTGGTCTCCATTCTTACTTCCACTTTGGGCCTCATTACGTCGCTGACGTGATTCCCAGCGGCAATGACGGCCAGTGACGCAATCCAACATATTTGCCGGGCTAGCTCACCAACTTGATTCCTCGTTTAGCCTGCATGGCGAAATTCTATATTCCCAGCCTTCTTTGGGAATCACCTAGTGACTAGCATGGTACCTGAAGTAGAACTGTACCTGGGCAATACTTTCAATAATGACTATGATGTATGCTACTATAACAGACCATGCTACTGGTGGGTCAGATCTGAAGCGTCTCCATAGCTTAATACGTTGTTACTCAGCGGACGTCCACTAATCTGTTTAATCATCTGCAGGATCATCCATGTTACTTAACAATTTAGGTCTTAACGACCACGATGAAATGCTCCGTTGAAGCCAGGGCTGATTCTCCAGGAGCTTATTCGAGGTCGTGCCTACGTTGCTGTTCGACGCTGAACTAACTGGGTTAACGACGGTCGGGTCACCTGGAAGCCTTCAATGCATTCCAAGTTACATTGCACCCTACCGCCTACGCTTGCTCTGGGTCGATCCTGGATTTTCTAGATGAAAAATTAAAATCCTATTCGAAGACTGCGTCGCGTGTCATTTCCAGTGCAGAAAGCAAAAATCAAAGCTATTAATGTGTCATGTATTTACGTGGACCTGAGTTTACGCCGCTGGGTTACGTCATCGAGAACAGGTTTTTCGATACCGTCATCTGTTATTTTGAAATTGTCCATTTTGAAGGCTGCAGAATTCAAGGAAAGTATATATATAACCACGTGTCTGTACTAAACACACTGTGTAGACTTCTGTATAAACGCACGAGCAAATCGTGCTGTACGAATTTATTTTTTAAATCAAGTAATTCCTGTGTTTTATTATTTGGCGCTTTCTACGAAGAATCGCGTTACATGAAAACAGTAGTCGCAATATCTTTGGCGCGTAATACGAATTCGCGTTATACGGGTCTCTACTGTATTACATTAGTAGAATTAGTTGGAGATTGTGGAGTTTTCTTTTTCACCGCGCCTATACCGCGAATAAACATTTTCACTGAAGGCGGGAGGGTTTACACGCGAGTCCTAATTATTCGACCCATTTCCTTCCTACTTTTCTTAATGCGTGTTCGACCTATATACAGACGCACGCATTTACTCACGCAACTATGTATTGTTACCTATTCTTAACTCACTACGAATTAGTTTTATTATATCCCAAAGGTCGACAATGCGTCGAATTCTATTCACTTATTAGTCTAAATAATTTTACATTTCCTGCAGACAACAATGTCTAACTGTATCAACTACTTTCACGAAAACTATAGGCAACGTTGTCTGCGTCAACTGTAGAGTGTATGAGAACCTGGTGAATTTAATTCAACCGTGGTTCCTATTGCGCCCATATACACTGAGTTAGATTAACGATATTTTTATATTTATCGTATTCCAACCTCAAATATGATGGTAGACATAAATGTTTAAAAAAATCAACACTATCACAGATTTATGTAATGGGTGTAATTTGCAAATAAAACAAACGTTGAAATATCGTTTTTTTTTAAATCGACATATATTTGTACTTCTTCAGTTTTCATGAGAACGAACGAGATATAGTACATTTATTCCATGCCCGCATCAATTTCATAGTTAGCGATGTCGCTTGGTGTAATTTTCATTTCGTTCGTTCATTCATTCATTCACGACTTTACCATCCCTACCACTCGCTGCTCTCATTCGTGTCGTCGTATTAAGAGGCGAGTTGATTTAATCTCGACGTGGAGATATTTCGAGAGAAGCGAACAGAACGCATCAACTGCGTACACAAGGACAGCTGCAAAGATTCGCCATCGAGTAACCGGTTTACACGTATGTATATTCAATCAGAATTCTTGTTTCTTCCTGGGGCCGTCACTTCCTCGTGTAGGTACGATAACTCGGTGTTTACGTTCCTTGTACTCGCTAACGGGATCGTTACCGGCCGATATAAAAACGTGCCTGGATAGTATCTACTGTACTCAGGCGCAGGGCATACTGAGAGTCATGGCCGCCCGAAGAGAAAGAGCCAGGAAGAATATGAAAAGGAATAAGGACAAAAAGAGAGTGAAAAAATGGAACGTGTTGCATCATCGCATAGAATACGCACCGACGTCGTCTTTGTTAGGTTATTACGTTCTCTCCCGCATCCTTTTGATAGTTCTTAATTCCACTTATAAGATTCGATGTAAATTTGGGACGTCACTTTCGGTATCTACTTGGAACCGACTGGTTCCCTGTGTTGGATCGATTGGCAGTTTTGCAAAGGTCAAGGGGTAACGGATCGTACAAGGAAAGTCACTAATGATTCAGGATCCTGTGTGTTTACTATGTTGAGTCGATGAACGTCGTGACGCTTTATTTCATCACGTATTAATACCCAACTAGGTAACTGTAGCAATACTTTTTAGTGGTCTCAGGAGGTGTCACGTTCCGTGTACTATTTATCATAGTTTTTCTCAACCACCGTTAATCCGAATCCTCCATAAGACTCCGCACCCCGTTATTCCCTACATACCGCGTCTTTACCGTTAATTCCTCAACCCTACTAAAACATTAAATTCACATTTTTCTAATACTTTCTACGCCATACTCTCTATTCCTAAAACCCTTAAAAACCCATACCTTTGGCAATTTCGATTTTGACGTCCAGTTACTCTCAAACTAGGTTTTCCCGTTTTTCAACCCCTACCTTACTCCACTCCTACTAATATAAAAAGAGGAACCTTCCCCAAAAGTAGTTAGTATTTGTCTGGACATTGTACACGACATCTCTGTCTCTCTCTCTCTCTATCTCTCGTGAAATACACATATTCTTGGCACAACCCGAACGACGGATTCTTTAACTAAAGAAATCCACCAATAATTCCTGGGACCCACACAAATATAAATTCGTTGGTCTACGATCACCGAATCGGATCGTAACAGAGGTTGTTGATCTCGGATTGCGTTCCCTTCTATGCCGAGGATCGCAATCCGTTATCGAAAGCCACGTCGGGGATTCTACGCATATACATATACCTATATAATCACGTATACTTGCGGAAACACAATAAGAAAAATGTCAGACATTTTTATTGAGCTCGGGCAATGTCAAATGTCAGTTTCGTTATTTTAAGGATATCTGCTATCTGGTATTGTACGACACATCTATTCGTCCTCGAATTAAATGTTTCAAAAAAATATACCCTTACTCACAGTGCCAATTCAATCTTGTAATGAATGTAATCCAGTAACCGATCATTGACAGGTAAGAATCCGAGTAATCCAGTGTACAAGAGAACTCACGATGTGTCCACTTAGGAATACAACGAAAGTAAAGGTAACCGATACACGAATTGTATTCAAGTGCAATGCTATGAGCGGAACGTAGCAGAGCGAGTCAAAGCAGCTCTGAGAGTCTCTGAGCGACTGTTGCGCGTTCACAATGCTCAGGATCGTGGAGTCAGTTGAAACCGCCGAGACACGCCGCTCTGCACAACCGTCGGCGCTTCTGACGGTGTGTCTCACCATCAATGTATCTCCTTCGGTAAGTAGCTATACCTGTATATAATACTGTATAGTACATACTATAACGTACTGCAGGCTCTGTGCGTTCTATAGGATATGGCTTACATGTTACGTTAGATTATAAGGCGCTCACGTGCTGACTAGTATCGCAGTGCAGTAGGTATAGAAACTAGATAATGTGCTTCAGGCTATAGCAAACGACTTTTCTATGGTTTACCAAGAAGGCACGTATTGCGTGTGTGTACGTTGTGTGAAACGGACCGATGTTTCCTGTCTGGGTTTATTAGTTTTCGTCGGTTTGCTTATAGACGCCATTTGTTCTCTGTACCGACACAGTTTCGTTTCTGGACGTTATTAGTTTGGTCAGGAAGTTGTGTCTAGGTATAGGTTTATCAATTGGTGTGTGGTGAGTCGTTTGGGATCGATCGCTGAGTGGAGATGCGTCTCGAGAGAAGAAACTTTAGGGTTGCCAGTAGAAAGGGTTGGGGATATGGTTTGAAGAGTGCATATACATATATGTATATAAATGTACGAAAATGGTGTATTATAGGGGTAAGATTTATTAGTATTGCGTATCAGAGAATCTAGTATTTGATGGTTAATATATTGATTAAAATTATTGAATCATTACTTTTCAGCGATTGTGATTAGAATTTGCAGATTGTCCGTGTAAGAAATTGTCTTTATTTTTCCACTTGTCTCTCAGGTTCAAAGCTATGTCAATACTGTCACCTGTCAAAGTAAAATCGAGTTTGATACAAGTTAGTAGACAAAAGATTTGCTTTGCTTGAGTGATTAAAGGCTTATTACCTTGGGGTTGATCTGGATAGATTTTCCTTGAAAATGTAAATGGCTGCTCGACTGTATCGAATATTTCTTTATTGACTTCCGTGGCGTTGAACCTCTTGCCACTTGACAGCGAGTTCTCTAAAGCTTTTAGAAATACGGCCCATCGTGGCTTGAAGTAATTTGCCACCACTCCTGACCATTGTTTATTCGCATAATCGAGTATTTCGCCATTAGGACCCCACAGAGTTATTTGATTTCTCGCATTGTACTCGTATAATTCCTCTTCTGCTTTGTTAGTGGCGACGGACTTGGCGTCGCGAAGCCAGGCGCCGAGTAGGAAGTCCTTGCTTGACGCTAGAATCTTCTCCAGATCGTCAAACAGTTCCAGCATCAAGGATGCCTGGTTTCTATATTTGGTAAGGTTATGGTATTACTTGATTGACAAGAAAAATATATTATTCGTCTATTCTTTTAGAAGATACCTGAGTGTCGTGATGTTTTTCTTATTGAAGGAGTTCACCACGTTCGTGTAGATGATGTCGGCAGTTAGTTGAAGAACTTGCCGTGTAAGGTCCACAACGTCATGGCGGTACAGGGTACTATTTCGTCGGCCATATCTACCCTCGAGGAATACTTGCCAGGCGGAGAGTATCTGATCCCGGTCGTACCATGCCTGAACAAGTATGACAGCTGTCAAACTTGATTGATGCCTTTGAAGCCAAATGGCTTTGTATATGAAATATATCTCTTAACCACCTACCCAAGGTATTATTTTTAAACTGGGATGTTTCGTGATGACGTATTGACCTCTTATTCTTTGAAGTCCTGAGAAATTATAAATTGTCCTGCCCAAAGTTTTCCAAGCGTTAACGGTGTACTCGTTCCAGGCTCCGTATCTTCTCCTGGAGTAATCCTCAAACCTGGAGACAGCATTCCCACGTTGGCACCAGCAACATTTAACATCTTATATGCTACGTTTTACTTACCATGCATCAAGGTTAACTGAAGTACGTCGATATGCCATTTCATTCATTAATTCGTACATGACGTAATTCTGATTGATACCCTCAGGAGTTATGCCTGTGCCGATCATACTGCCATTTTGAAGTTGTCTACCCTCGAATACCCGCTGCATTATCATGGGAATAAAATGATTAATATTAAGAGGATCGGAAAGTAATGTCGTGTCTGTGCATTTGAATTTAATGTAAAAAAAAAACGACATTACTTTCTGGTATCCCTGATATCTTTATACAAACTGATAAGAATTTGATTAACCGTATTTATGATCGCTGCTGAACCAAACATTCCCAGGGTTCCGCCAAAATTGTGAAGCATGCACCATATAAATGGTTGACCATAATATGAGTTCAATCTTGTGTATTGTGGAAATTGTTCTGACTGAAGATCCAGGATAATCATTTTGCCCTTAAAGATGAATTTGCATACAATAGATGTCAATCAGAATAAATTGGATAGTTTCTAAATTATTTTGACATGATCCTTACTATTGGTACTGAAGTTATAAATGCTTCTACTCTGGACTCTGTCCAGAATGTGATGTCATGAACAAATAACCAGCCTTGCAAGAGCCTGAAAGTCAGTACAGGTCAACGAGTTAAATTTATTGAATGGAAACTTTTGATATCAAAAGTTTAGACGCTATATGGATATAATATATCGCAAACCAAATAGCACCGGGATCCACAGTCGTCATAGCAGCATAAATGGAGCGACTGATATTTCTCAAGGACGCCAAATTAGTGGTAGGTGGCTCATTTTCATTGAACGTGTCGCAGTTGTACACGTGGTCAGTGCCAAATTCATTTATATACTAAAAATATGAATAACAAAATCGACGTATTTTAAAAATTATCTTCGATCAATAAAAAATCATATGATGATTTTCACCTCTTTTAAAAAGTCAGAGCCAAGCTTCTGGAAGAGGGGATCTAGAGGATCAAGTAAGTAAGGACTGAAAAAAATTAATAGTAATAATGAATAATGTATGTCATTTCATTCAATATTAAATATTTCATTAGCAGACTCCTACCAGCAATATTGATCATTAAAATCATTCCAGCGCTGTGTCTCAGTGACATTTGCAGCAGGAAAGACTCTTGTCAATGCTCGTGGTACATGACCAGCAAATGCAGGCAATACAGGAATAATTCCTAGTTCTCTCATTCGTCCCAAAATCTGATGTTGAAGTATCACAGTGTGTTTGTGCCACGATGATGACAGTGGACCACCCCAACCACGCATATTACCCAACCTAGCCCTGAAAATGGTAAGAACAAAGTTATTAAAGAATCCTAAAAAAATACTTAAATTTAAAAAATAATGACTACTCACCAAGGCAGAAAGGCAACACCACCAAAATGTTCATCAATTTCCTGCTGTGTCAGATTTAGACCTAGATAAATCTTCTGCCAAATCGCTTCCTGTCCATGGAATGCCAATGCCAAGTTGATACCGTTCAAGGCCATCCAATCTATATGCTTCTCCCATTGCTCCCATTTCCACCACACGGTACTGTATCCAGCCTCTACCACATTCTGATAATATCTAAACCTATAAAACAACGACGTTCATTCCAGTGGCCTTTCATAATCTTGATTTGGTTGTGATTATACAGTCGTTACCCACCTGTCGTTCGACGTGACTGTCAACTCCACTTCCGGTAGCTTATTAGGAAGTTCCAATTGCATTCCTTCCCAGGCGATTTGGACGTTGCAATAATGCTTCAAATAATAATGAAGACCCCATACAGCAGCCACACCACTTGTCGCCAGAATCTCAACATTATCTTCGACACTCTTCGATATCTAAGAAAGATCAGCAACAGTCAGTCAGCAAATCTCATTCGATAACTTCATTCATATGATTACCTTAAAGCGATCTCGTCCTGAGGTACCGAAATCAGGATCAACAGAAATAGAAAATAGCGAAGCTCTGATCGTTCCTAAAAGTCTTTGAGCGACTTTACGGGCAGCTTCAGTTTGGACTTTCGGTGAAGCTTGTGGCTTCACGTGACCCAGTATATGCTGGAAATCTACAAGCACTTCATCAACGTATATTACAATGTTTTATTGGTTACTTACGGTCGGATGAAGCTTCTGAGATGTTGATGAAACAGAGATATACGGCCAAAAGTAACGAGCAAAATTGTACGTTCCACGACGCTAGGAATTTGGCCATTATTTATATTGATTATATCAAAGAGAATTAAATGATCGTTTCTGTTCAAGAGGCAAGACTCTAGAGATATCTAGACAGTACGTGCTTCTCATTTACTCCACGCAATTGATGCTTCCTCTCTCCGGTTGACCAGAGGCAAAACAGCAAATGATAGCCGCCACACTGCTCTGGCATTCGTAGTGATACTACAGGACATAATTGTAGTGTATGATAATGTATATGGATATTATTTGAATAGCGAGTAGGAGAGAGTGGGACGCAGGAAAAGGAAGGGAGGTTATGGTAGACTCAAAACAGTAATAAGAGAGCACACTGAACAGTAAGGAATTTTATTTACATTTAAGTACAGTATCTATATTATTTTAGTGACTGTACACTGCTTTGACTAACGCGTAGCAAGACGTTCTGAGCTACCACTGATACTGCTGACCATGATAAGAATTCTGAGTTTTATAATTTTTCAGCGGATGTGTCCTGGACTGCCTTGTCAGATTGAACGTGGACGTAAACATCGTCGCCAACCTGGACGTTTCCTGTATTGTAGAGGCCACAGTATATCCCCATGGTTGGTGCTTTACCGTCTACTGCTATACGTGCTGAATCCTTCTGACTGCGAAATCTAAAAAACATTTCTATTCAAATATATAGGTAAAGAGAGTATAGGAAGAAACAGAATGCAAGGATATTATGTGCGATCGTGTCAATAAGACATTATCGGTATCTTACGATCTTAATGTCTTGAGTGGTTCATCTGTGTCCATAACACCCGTGGAAGGGTCTATACGTATCATGGTACATCTGAAACGATTGCATTTTGTTTCTCTGGGTTAGACCTTGAGTTTCAATCTGGATAAAATTGGTCATGGAGTTGCAATACCTTGGACAGGGTTTGACGTTTCTGATAACGACTTGTGAACCGATTTTTATCCATTCCCACTTGTCTTCGGCGAATGCCTCTGGACCCTCGACCACTATGTTTGGACGAAACTGTAGAGCAGGTACAGGTCTGTCCAGTTTTTTATTGAGAACATTCACCGAGGACTCAGTCATGAGCATGTAACTAGCCAGGTCTGAGAAGAGGCCCTGTAATTGTGAATGTATTTCCAGCTTGCATCATAATGTGAATACGATGATTATTTTATTGTTGGTACTTATAGGCTTGGCTGATACGTATAAGGAGTGTAATGCTGTTTACATATGCTGAGTACCGTGTCTTCGTTCCTAAGGGTGTCGTAGACCTCAGCGAAGCGTTTCCAGGGTCCTTCAAGGATGCGCCTAGTGCCAGGACACGCGTACCCGATCCGGAGGCCAGAGTTTGTCCCAATTAAGAATCTACCCAACCGAGATCGTTAGTCGGTTGCTGTCCTGAAGATGATCGTCGTGTCTGACGATCAGGTTGACAAGATGAGATGTCAAGTTGATGAAGTGGAGCACCTCGATATCCATTTGGAAGCTTCGTTCCCGCAATCGATGCACTCCAGAGGTTCTCCCCACCACATTTTGCACTCGACTGTTGATGAAGTGTTCCCGTTAACGGACTGACCATCCTTCGGGATGCTGATGATCAGTGCAGGCATCCCGACGGCGTCCAATTTCACATGAGAATCATCAACAGCGCTCAGAGTCACCAGGACCAGGGTTGGAAAATTTCTGCCAGTGCGAAATTGTCCTGTCTCCTCGTTATATACCAGGAACATTCTGTTTCGTGAAGTGGAATATAGTTGACGATTCACTTAGCTCTATCATTATTTTCACTTAAAGATCTATCGATTCAGACAACGCATAAGTCCTGCAGCCATTGTTGAGATGATTAAAAGAAGTCTTATGCGTCAAAGTTGTCCTTTAGCCATCTTAACGATGACTTTGACATTCTAGTGTCGCGTGAGAAGTGTTTATACCTACCTGTCTCTAAGGACGACATTTCCTGGGGTATCCGTAACGCTGATTCCATATTCAGTGAAGTGGCACCGCTTCACGTCCTTGCCGCGTCCCGACTTTAACGGATAAAAAAAAATCTCTTTGATCTTCCCGACCTTCAGCCATTTTGGATCTGGCAATTCGTCTATAGCTTGCTCCTCGTCTGTCAACGCCACGTCCATTTTCGTTTCAACATTTTTAATATATCCGTCCTCCTTGACCTCTTCAATCTCATTCACCGCTTCAACGTTCTTTTTCGAAACTACATCCGATATTTGTGATTTATCTTTCTGCACAGAATTCGAGTTATTTTTATCGATTTTACAATGTCCATTCTCCTCCCTATTTCTAGCTGATAACTCCGGCTTCTGTTTACTAGCAGAGTTTTCCCACTGTCCCGAACTTTTCTTACTAATCCAAACAGCCACACCGAGCGCAACGGCCACGCCACACGTTAAAACAGACAAGATTTTAGTAGACTGCAGAGATTCCATAATTACCAATAACGACGAATTAATCAACTTAAATTCACTAGAGCTCCTCTGCCCTATAGATGATTCTGGTTTTAGCTCGGTACGTCTCTCTGTACGATCTGCCACTTACGCCCACTTAACGACTTCTACTTCATTTGACACCTTCCTTACGTAAGAGACCAAAAGGAACTTTCCCACCAGAACCACAATCCGCGAACACCTTACAGTGTTAAATGAGTTTCACGCTCACCGAATATTTCGATTCGATAACCTAGTATGGCTAAATTCGTAAGCCTGGATCGTTCTTGATAATACCTTATCAGTCATCGATTCACAGTTTATCACAATCACTTAGTAGTATTTATTACAGACATTCACTGCCAGTGTCACTGCTGATAATAATTACGAAATTGACGAAGATACCGCCAGCGAGACTGAGGTCTCCAACGAGTAACTGGTATTCGTTGAGCAGATCAATGCTTCCTTTTTCTTTCTTTACTTTATCGTCTATTCTTTTGCTCCCAGTGGAACCAGTACTTTAGGCAACGTCGCGACGACTGCCAACAAAATATCAACACGTATAATGGACCTGGGCCTTGGAACGTCGCGAAACGCCATGAAGTTGGTAGCATCGAGGTCACGACGTCGAGGTTCGCTACTGTTCTGGATTATCTGTCTTGTGTAATACAAACCGTATAGCCAAGGTGCAGTTGATGCGGATGAGGTCAAAAGTCGGGGCAATTGGAGGTGGGAGACCGTACAAGCTGTAGCAATGCCCTCGGAATGATTTTCCATGCCGTCGGGACGGCCTATCGAGACCCAACGATTGGCCCTGCCCGCGACTTGCTATCTGACCTAGTATCAGTGCACTGGGCTTACGTAATGAGAAGTTACCTCGGCGTTACCACAGCAGACTATACCATGCTACTTTATATCTATCCCTAATTGAACTCTAGCGTACTAAACTTTGCACCATTTTCGAGTATCTTGTACTATTTTGTGTTATCAATAAATCTTGATTAATGGGGCAATTTATTTTCAACTCAGTATAAAGAAATACGTAAGTAATGTATAGTTGCTATATTTATCATTATCGGATCTTTATGAAGTACAATTCACATTATATGATTCCGATATATGCTATTACTTATCTGTTACACATCCTGCAGATGATATCAATGACAATACCTGTTTCTGAGATATCGCGGTCATGAGTATATTCTCATTCACGTCATTTCCAGATGGCTATTATCTATCCAAAATCTCTGTACGGGTCATTATCGATACTCGTAACTCGACTCTGTCTACCCGTCAGAAGCAGCATGCGTTTCTTTTGTTGATTAACTGTAATTGGCATTCTGTATTCTGAACTATATACGTCTTCGTTCACAAGATTTCAATGAACCTAATCAATTCGATGCTTCCATTATACTCAAAGAGACTTAACCCCTGTGACAGCTATCATCTTGGGAGATTGCCATTGTTCGTTATCAGCTGATTAAAATTTGAGCTATGGTTTAGTCTAGGAGATCAATGTTTTTTATGACAGTTCATAAAACAATTCAAATCCATATCAAGTCACACGTGGATCTTCATAAAGTTACGGTAATATATGCTTAGATAGAAACATATATAATTCAGTGCGATGCATGCATACTTCGTCAGAAAAATGTTTACTTGTTAGAGTTCATTGTTTTCGATCTGTCAAAAAAAAACACATCGAACTCGTAGGCCGATTGCACCATAAAGCTAAGCATAGATTAGGTACTTTTTTTCTGAGTTTATTGTATCGAACTGTCATTCATGGTCTCTGACATGAAAATTTCTTATAAAATTATACATATAGTGTTTACCATGGATAATCTAAACAGCAAAAGGTACTTGCTGATGTTAAAGAAATGTACTGATGGTGATACAACAACAACTACAATCATAATAACAACAACATCAACAAGAATGGTATCAGCCATAGGTATGTAAGGTAGAAAAAAGATCGGAGACCTTTGGGTTAATAGAATTTCAATTTATTAAGTTTTCCTAGCCATCAATGTCTTGATTCTCATTTACAAAGGTATTACATCTTAATGATAATTATAATTATAATCATAACCGTAATCATAATCATAATCATAATTTATAATGGCAATCAATAGTAATCGTAATATAATAATAATCATCTCGCAAAATGAATCTGTCATAAGTCTGTCCGCATGTCAACCGTCACGTAATCATAGTAATGTCCTGGTCCGATCTATTCTTACTTAGGTGTCGTCATAGTATACGTAATCGTCATTAGCGTCATAGTCATCGTCGCGCGTCTTATGCAAATACGCGAGTCGCGGCAATAAAGATGCGTGTCCCGCTCGACACGCATTTAACATAAATAATTCAATGGGGCAGGTATGGGTGGTTAGGGGTGTGGTGGGCCAGGGATGGGGATAAGGGTATGGATGGGACTTGTATGGTTCCTGACTAGAAATGAATCATCTTATTTATTAAGGGTAATTGTAGGCTATCGAATAAATGTACACTTAATAGACAGAGACACTCGTCGTAGAAGACGAAGCATGGAGAAGGCCGCGCACGCGCGTTCGCAAAGTCCAACGAATGAATCGTCAACAAGTCGTCATAAATACAAGGTCAGGTTAAGGATATCTCATGAAATCCCATGACGAGCATTCAATCTGAATATCAAAGGTATTTGACTCATAATAGATCTTGCCGATTGTCTGTATAGATTTGAAAATGTCGTTTGAGCAATTCAAATTTCGCGGGACTCCGCGTCAGCGTTCACGGAACGTCGGCCATACGAGCATAGGTAGAGAACAACACTCGCCGTGGCGACATCGATTCTTATTCGGATATCGCGAATATTCGCAATTTGCTTCTTTAATATTCCTTTTTTCTTTTCATCGTATAGTGTGCGTCGTTTCTCTTTCTCCTTTTACCTTTGTTTCTTCCTCCCCCTCTCTCTCTCTCTCTCTCTCTCTCTCTCTCTCTCTCTCTCTCTCTCTCTCTCTCTCTCTCTCTCTCTTCTACATTCTTTCACTCTGAACGTAGCTATCAATAGTCGCCGACGGTTCCGCCACGTTATTAAAGACACGTTTACGCGCGCCTCGGCCAGGATTTGCACAATACGAAACGCCCTCGAACCGACACTCTTCCCGATGCCGTCCTTACGATTTTGCACGAGTTACTATGCAGTGGGAGATATTCATGTAAACGCTCCTTAACCTCTTCGACTGCCCCTTACGTGGCTACTACGACCACAGCGCCGCACGGTGTGCTGCAGCGGAAGTGAAAGTGTAACGTACTAAACTCGTGCATGCAGTTTGGCTCGTGCCATGTGACGACATCAGTTTTAAGTAATCAACTTGACACGTAACTCATGCAACCGCGTCAGGATTATGATTCTTACCAGATATAACGAGGTATGCGTTAATGAATGTTGGTCTTCGTACTGATGCCAATTAAATTGTGCCAAAAACGCCTACTACTTCTCTATCGACGTTGCTACTCTTTTTTTTCTTCTTCTTTTCTCTCCCTCTTATTATCCCTTAAAACTGCCTCGCAACGTATCGTTATCTAGTTGTGTAATTAGTAACCACTGCGTGCAATTAGTAATTTCCGCTATTTCGTAGGCGCCCCGACGCGAATACCCATCGCCGTTGTCCTATCAACTAAACCTACCGCTCCTTCATTATTATCGTTATCATTCTCGCATCATCCCTGTCGTAATTTACGTATTTCTCTCTCTTTCATCCCTAACTCTGTTTTCTTATCTAATGAGTAGCGCGAGCATGCGCTCTCCTACACGTTCATTTATTTATTCGATTTTCATCTGCACCAGCACGGCAGATCGGTACATACTGATAAGATATCGAGCGGTCGATGATATTTTTTGCGACTATATTACGTCACACGCCGTCTGCAGTTGCAACTGCAACGAGAGCGTCGGTGGCGTCGGAGGCGGTGATGGCGGTTGCGGCGACTGGCGATACTTATTATCACCTTCATTTTTCATTACTATCAACTCCGATGTGCAAAGGTTTAGTAATCTTCACAATGACAATTTTTATCAATCTTCGTCTTTCTCGATATAATCAACAGCGGCAGCGGCAGCAAGACAGCAGCAGCAGCGGCGCCGACGGCGGCAGCAACAGCAACGGCAACAGGATTAGTATCGCGACGCTCGCGCTCACTTAATACGTAACCGTCTACGGATTCTCCTTCATTAATTTTTATTAATTCTTTATACTTGTAAACGTTAATCTTTATCGAGCGCCCTAATGGCGCCCGACGGCGCGCATGCGCACACCCCGGTTTTTATGTACCTGGTGCTTAGCCTACTTACATATATACCTATACGTTCACGACTATATACATTAGAGCAACGGCATTCGTCAGCACTCATCCGACATTTGACCCGAGTAGCTCCATAAATTTTCCTTTCTTTTTTATTTTCCGTCATTATTCTTACCCTCAAGTTCTCTTCCTCTCTTGCCTGTCCGATCAAAAATTATCCCTTTCCTATTATCGGAGCGACGCCTGCCGAACGGCTCGTTAAGGAACTACACTTTTTTTGTTTTATTTTGTCACATATACATAAAGTACATGTACGTACAAGTAAGGTGAGTCTCTAAGAGTGATAAGAGCAATCGCGGATTCAAAGGACTCCGTGACTTCAGGTTATCAATAAGCGTCCCCGTTTCCGATATATTTCTCTTTTTTTTTTTTTTTTACTAAAGTCCCTATGGCGCCAGGATGATCATCGGCTGGTTGTATTTTTTTAATTCACCCTATTCACCTCATAGCTATTATGTTAGGAAACTTTGCTATTTACAGATATACAGGACGCTTCGGTTTCCTGGCTCCCCGAAAGTCTAGAGTCAAATCTTTATGCGAGTTGGAGTCACGACAGTATAGATAAAAGCGCAGTCTCGATTAGAATCTAATGTATTAAGGTATACGCTAAATCTTAGTTAAGCTCAAGTATAGGCATTCCTTGAATAGTTCTTCGTCGCGTCCTTTTGAATCTCCCGCCAGTATCGTCTGCGAATCCACGATTGCCACGCGCACTCTTATCGCAATCCTTTTCACCTATAGAGAATCGAATCGAGCGGCTGCCGTTCGCGCCGTTATGTCCCTGTGTTTATTTTGTATCCCTTTTTTTAATTATTTTTTTTCAATTTTTTTGCTCTAAATTCATAAGCCTCCTCGCTCAAATTTTTTGGATTCTCGATTCGTATATTATCTCCCTGTCGTACCTCGTAATTATCTCCATGGAATGTCCCGTCTTCTCCTGCCGGAAATGAATTTTTCGATGCACTTTAGCGAGTGACGAGTGTGTGAGTCTACGAGTATACGTGTAATCTGTGCGTGGTTAAAGGTAATTAGATTTTCTCCATCAATATGACAGTCCTCGACACTGTTCTACTCTATTACTACTGATAATTTTAACGGCAGTAACGTTATAGTATTTCTAATAGAGTAGCAATATTAGTATAGAGTGGAGTAGCACGGAGTAATTAGTAGTAGCAGTAGTAATAGTAACAGTATCAGTAGCAGTAGTAGCAGTACTCGTATGTTATAGTTCGTAGTAGAGAGTAGTATTTAGTGTAGTTTCATTAATGGTAGCAGTATGCAGTACTCGTAACAGTAATAAGAAGCACTAATGGTATTACAGTGTTTCGTAGTGCCTTGTATAATGTATCCTTAAGGTTGGGTATAAGGTACGTTACGGCAGCCGACCGACTAATTCTCCTAGAAGTTTCACCGATAAAATTCAATTTTTCACACTTTTTTTTTTTAACAAGCACGCAGATAAAGACGTATACACATGCACTCCGTATGTCACTTGATATCGCAAACATTAATTCATTCATTCGCTTCTTATATCCATTCCTGATAACCCGCTGTCGACAAAACGTTGTCCGTCGCGTCTCAAAACGAAAACGTCTTACGATTAGGTCGATTACAAATTAAGCGGTTTACCATTTAAATTATTGCACATTGAACAAACGATTACCAATAATTCTCTGGTGCGTATTGCGAGTTGCGTATGGCCATTAGCCTGGAGATTCATTAAACTCTAATTACTCGTTTTTTTTTCCTTCGCGCAACGGTTCTATTCAAATTAATTTTTCTTGTGTACCATTTTTGGTTTACGTGTTTCTCAATATTTTCATATCTGTATCTGTCCATGCGTGGTATTTGCATGAGTGTATATTGTTTATGTATGTGTGTGCGCGATGTGGCGCGTATTACTCTCGTTAGTGGCTAATTAATTAAGGAGGAGGAAGGTAGTCGTAGTTGGACGTGTCAGGCCGGACGACAGGAAGAATTAGAGCGAAGGAGTTTGGCGATTCACTAGCTGACGAAGAGCTGACTGATTCGTTGCAATGAAATTTTGAAAATAATACAGTCGTGTATTGAATTTTGAATCTTGGATCAGTCTCGAACTGTCAGTAGTGAAAATATCCAAGTTCCTTCTTTCTCTCTTTTCTCTTTCGCTTCCGTCTTCTTCCCTCGCTAACGGAAAGCTTCGCTCCTCTGGCTGCAATTCTTTCTTGTGTTTTCTATGCGGAAAACCATAAATGACGTCGCTACGTACGAACGACAGATCTCGCAAGATTCCGGGTCATTGCGGAGGCAATGTCGAAACGCTTGGAAAACGCAACCTCCGACCAGGCATGATTTATGCGTGAACACCGTTAACGCAAAAAACGCATAAAGGGAAAGGACAGGGCACAATGTGCGAGTGTAACGCGCCAACACTCGTCCGCACACAGTTCTCACGTAGTGGTAGTTGTAATAGTAGCTGTAGTAGTGGTAGTAGTAGCAGTAGTAGTAGTAATAGTAATAGTAATAGTAGTAGTATAGTGAATAGTAGTAGTATTAGTAGCAGTAGCAGTAGTAATAGTAGCAGTAGTAGTAGCATCAGCAGTAGTAGAGTAGCGAAGTAGTAGCAGTAGTGGTAGTAGTAATAGCGGTAGTAGTAATAGTATATGAACCTTGAATTCGCATAGGAGTAGGTTAGGAGTGCCGGAGAGAGTATAGAGACAATGTCTCTTTCAGTCTCTCCCGCGGTCGTGGAATGCCTTGCCGTGTGTTTCTAGCTTCGAGTCTCAGGGTAGTAGGGTTCAGGTGGCGTCGCTCGCGACGCCGACACCTCCAGGAAGCTGCCGCTGCTTGAGCTGCTGCCTAAGCTGCCTAGGCTGTCTCGGCTGCCGTGGCTGCCTCGGCAGCTCCTGTTTGCCGACATGTGCGAGTATCTTATCCGTTTCCGGCAGGGAGGACTCAGCTGGGATTGGAAAGCGGCCTGGAGTACCGCCGTAACCGACCATATTGCTACCGCCACCGCCACTTCCGCCGCCGCGACGCACCAATGTCTTCGTGACGCTACGACGTACCTCGTTAACTTTACCAGCCTTGCCAGATTCACTGCCTTCGGCACTGCGAGCATCGACAGGGACACCTTGATCACTAGCATCATCACTGCCATCACTAGCAACACCATCATCACCATTGACGCCACGAGAATGACTGTCAGGGTTGACAGCGCCAGCAGCCGCAACAGGAGCAGCCCGGACGCTACGATCGATCGCAGGAGGGCCTGACGACATTGACGTCGAGGTGGGCAGCCGCTGCCACTGACGGTATGGAGACTCGACGCCGGTCCCGACGCCGAAGGTCTTTCCATCGCTCTGGGATCGAGCTGCAAGATCAGAAGAGTCCTTGGCTTCCTCTGGGCTGCCGTTGGCGAACGACGCTCTGGAAGCCGAGTGACTTCTGGTCGTCGGCATCGCGTGGCTGACCGCTGATACTGCTGTTTCCGGTGAAGGACCATTCGCGTCCGAAGGTACCGGAGACTTCGATAGGCCCAGCACAGCAGAGCTACCAATATGGCCTGTCTTCCACTTCCGCCCTCGCTCGTTGCCCAGATCGCCAGCGCAGCCGTAATCGTAGCTACAGCATAGCTGCCCGTCCTACGAAAATTCCCATTAATGTAGTCACTATCAGGATTCTTTACTATATTAATACCATCACGCATTCTAACTACCCGATGTCTACCCTTTGTCTCTACCTAATGCAAAATCAATTCACCGTGTTCACCCGAATCCACCCAGAGTATTCATTCAATCTAGTCAATCAGATACCATCTTTCTTTCGTTATCTTAGGACTTTCTTGTCCGGCAAGTACCCCTTGACATTCCCACCCTTGTGTGCATTCTGTGATCCTTTGCCACTTCACCCATTAATGGTATCCTTGGGCAAGGGACAAGATACGCTTTTCTAGATCCTACTGTATTTCTCGTTTCTCCTTACCGTGGAAAATTCATTGTTTTCTCCTTAATCCCGCTTAAATAAAATGCTTAGCATGTTGGTTGTATTCGAGTGAAACGTCGCCGAGTCCAAAAGTGCCCATCGCTCTCTAAGTTCTGTCATTGTTCAATACTAATATGCAATCGTGTCATGTAAAAACGAATCCAATGAATTTCCAGGATAGTTACGAAAAGTGTCACGGTGGGATTCCGCGATAATAGTGGGTCACATCCGGCAGCGAGTTAACGTGTCTACATCGGGAGGATATTTCGAAACAATGCAAGAACAACGAACGAAGTGACGATTCGTCCGATCGGAACACGATTCGGTAAAGTCCAATGAATATCCACCCTTCAGAAACGCCAACTACAGCTGCCCAAAGGATAGTGTATTCCCGGTGCGTCTATAATATTGCATGTGCTGATCCAGAGTACAGTGCATAAGACAAGAAGAGCGAAGATAAGAGAAGAAAGAAAAGAAGAGAGCAAAGAAGAGACTAAGCATGCGACGCATGATGGATCGTGCCCATCGACAGTTTGAAATTAACCAAATGCGAATAGTTCGTTAAAATAAATATACAAAGAACATTCCAAGACGTCCGCAGGACGTTTGTGGGACGTTGTGCCTCGTGCGGGTAGTTACGCTCGGTGCCGAACAGCCGTGAACAAAGATATTAGTCTCGTGCGATAACGTCAATCAAAGTAAGTCCACAAGTGTCTTCTAAACCACTGAGGCCATTTAACGTAAGAAGAGAGATAGGTGAATGAGAATGCCCAAGGAACGAAAGCATAGGATTCAGGCATTTTGTCTAAGGGAGCGTTCGCTGACTGTTTTTAGCAGGTCGGCCGGAGACACAAGCATAGGGATAAGAAGCGCAGCCAATCAGGAAGCAAGTTAAATAACAAATACGTCTAAAAAGCCAATCGAGCGTAAGTAATATAGATTAAGTGGTAGGTATATAGGTGAGGTAGAAGTGATGTGATTACCGATGCACACAACACGCGCTATTGCTCACCAATTCGACGCAGTACGGCACCTGCAAGGATACCCATCGTTAGGCTGTTAGGTTAGGTTAGTCTCACGGCTCTAGGCGTGTTGTAAAGAGCGTCAAAGGCATTTATCCGTTTTTTTTAGATTTTTTGTCTTTTTCTTGCATTTCGAATCCTCGACATTCCGTCCTCTCGCGTCGAATTACTTCTGGCCACTGTGTGTAATCGTACATTCGATCATAGGCTCGGGCGCTACTAGGCTTTCCGTGTTGATTATGCAAAGACAATGTTTTTTCTTTGTAAACTCAAAGATGGCAGAATGTCGAGGACCGAGATTGTCGTTCGAACAGAGGAAGGGCGATTAAATTGTATTAGGAGAACGATCCATGCAGGGCCGACCTGAAGCACGTACGCACGTACGCATGTACATACGCAGGGACGCACGCACGCACGTATGCACGTACTCACGCACGATCGGCACGGCTCGTCACGCGTCTCGATCAAAGAAGCTTTCAAAAAGCAAGCCAGCGTTTTATAAAGTGATTAATTCGAAGAGATCGAGCTCGACGATTCATTCCTTTGCTCTGCCTTTTGCCTTTGTTGTACTTCTTTCATTGCTTATGTATACATGTATATATTTCTTTATTACTTATGTACTATATATATTATTTTTTTGCTAATCAATTTACGATCTTATTTATTGGTTCTTGCTTCGCGCTGCTGCGTTCGGCATGCGGCGGCGCTCTCGAGATTCACTCCATTGCTCTCCTCTACTCTGTTTTCTTATATCTCATTTCTCATTCTCAGGGCAAGCTGTCAATAGCAATCCACTCGCTCGGTCGTTTAGGTAATGTCATTTGTTCTTTGGTTCACTGAACACTGAAATTAATACTCTGCGTCCTAAATTTTTCCTCGTCGGATTGGGATCCGCGAACGCCGCCATTCTATCCCGCACACGAAATGTATGCAATTCTAGTCGCCTAATGCGTAAAACAAAATAAAGGCGTGTTTCAATAAAAAAAACGCATAGTACGTTGCACAGTAGAAACGCAAATGGTTTACCATCCTGTACGTCTTGTTATTGCGTAAGAGTATAGTCATGGTCGCTCAGTTTACTGACCTTCGAACCTTGACCTTGAACCTATTCTATAACGAAGGAGCATCATCGCTCGACGCACCGTGCTCCATCTCGCTATAGATAATTGAATGAAGCACGTGGAGCAGATATCATCTCCGTCTACGCGACTCCTTTTGCAGCTAGCTCACTTACCTTGCACTCGCACGTGGTGCATTTGTCGTGGGGATCCTGCCAGGAGCTTCCACTGTCGTGGAGGATCCCGGCGTAACTACAAGGTCGCGGATGACCGTCACTCATTAAAGACGTTCCATTCGCCGAGGAATCACGTGCGCAAGGATCATCCTCGCAACGTGGACAACAGTCGCCGTCTTCTGTCACTGGGTTAGAGCATGTGACAGGTGGACACTCCATCTGCCAGCAGTCAATCTCGCCTTTCTGTACGTCGTGGAACAACATTTAGTTAGGAATACGGAGGCAAGGTGCACCGGGTACATACTGACAAGATCACTAGGAACATACCAGACATTCGCACGTTTGACACTGATAGATCCAGCGTTCGCCACTTCGGAACACAAGGTGATGCAATTCCTGATGCTTACAGGAAGACTTGGGATCACACTGTTGACAACATGCATCCTTTTGACTGCTGGGGATGCCGCAGTCGCATGTTGGCTCCCGACACGTGATCACACCGTCCTTGCAGGTGCAGCGCCTACAAGAGTTCCCTGCAGGTGCGACAGTCTCGCCATTCTCAACTTCTCTGCCTTCGAACCAGCAGCCTGTATCGAAGGATGTGATCATTTAGTGGACGTTGATAAGTATATATAAGCACTTCGTGTTCCTTCTCGGGAATCCTCTACTTACTGAGCTTGCAATCCTGATCGTGACCCGGTGGACAGACGCACTCGTAACCGCCTTCTGTGTTCACGCAGCTCGCGCTTGGATGACACGTGTGCATTCTCTCCAGGTTGCGATCGCTGCACTCGTCGATGTCGAGACACTGGGTTGTGCCCTGGTTGCTGTCGTGGAGTGCACTACGGTATCCTGGTTTGCACCTACAGTAATACCAACCGGGCACATTGAAGCAGGTGGAGAACCTGTCGCATCGATGAAGATCGCTAGCACATTCGTCTAGGTCGAGCTCGCAACTAGAGCCAATGTAACCTCGACGACAGGAACACCTTCCTGGGGCTACGCACTCTCCGCCATTTTGACAGGGCAGACTGCACATGGCTGTAAGCGGACCACGATGGATAATTAGAGACCGATTAATCAAATATTTGCAGCTCTTTATCAGAAAGTCTGTTTACGTAAAACTTACGTTTACAGATGTGCCCGTCACCCATGTATCCTTCGTTGCACTGACAGTAATAGCTTCCTGGTGTATTAATACATGTGGCATGTTCGGCACAGGTATGGCGCCCGGTAGCGCATTCGTCAAGCTCGGCGCAATTGAATTTATCGACTCTGTCATAGCCTGGCAGACATTCACAGGTGTAAGAGCCCACGACGTTGACGCACCGGGTATTAGCGTTACAGTGATGTCCTTCCGAGCCACCTTGTTGCTTACACTCGTCCACGTCTGTAAAAAGTTTAAGCTGATCAGACACAAAGGCCGAGTCGAGGAAGCAAATACTTTAATATGTGATAACAGTTTTAGTAAAGCTATCCTATAATTAATTATAAGGTTAGCTGAGGATCGAATACCGTGACAGTTATGACCATCGCCCTGGAAACCGATATTGCAGTGGCAGGCGGATTTCGTCTCAAGATTGAGGCAAGATGCGTTTGCGTGACACGTGTGGCCTTTTGCGCAGTAATCCACCCCTGTTAGTAGTCGGTTAGATGCCAGGCAGAGAGGAAGGAGAGAAAAGAAGACCCATGGGTCAAGTGTTAGTTAATTATCGTAATTCGATTAAGAGAGGTAGTTAATAATATTATTTGGATATAATGGAAAAGCGATTGTATGACTTATAAGATACTGGGCACAGTATAGACTGTGAGGTGTACCTGGACAGAATTTGCAGCACTCCTCGGCGACGCTTATCTGCTCGCTCGGCGGACAGGGAAGTGGAGGACATCTCGTTTTTGTGTCGATTCTTTGACAGGTGAAACTGCCGTCGTTGCAGTCGCACTCGACGCATTGTTTCGGCGAGACCTTCTCCCCGTGATCGGAGATCATCCCGTAAATATAGCACTGCTCTGCAAGGGTTGAATTAAGAGATAAGGAGTACAGACGGGGTGGCTCCTGAAGTAGTCTCTTGAGCGAGACTCCACCCTGGTAAAATTATTAGGGGATGCTTACTGAGACAGATGGGACAGCATTGATTCTCAGGCAAGACGGGGTTCTTGCACGTCACTGGAACGCAGGGCGTCGGTCTGCACTCTATCTCACCGTGGACGCAGGAACATTGCTGGCACCCCTTTTCCCAGGTCGCACCGTCATCGTGCACGGTCCCGTTAACCCTGCAGGCCTTTTGGCACTCGCACTCCTCTACCTTGCTTATCCTACCCTCTGCGGCAGCTAGCTGGAAGAAGGACCGCGTTGAGAGATAATAGAATAGATGAGACAGATTCTGGTTTAACAAAAAAAAATAAAAAAAAAAATTAGAAAAAGAGGAAACTCACCCTCCGCGTAAGCTCGTTCAGGTTCTGCATGAGCTGCTCGACGGTGTTTTGGAGAATGGAGAACTGGCCGCAGGTCGGACAGGAGGAGTCGAGCTGAGGACACTGGGACAAGTATCCGTGGGCACCGGGTATCAGCTTGACGTCCTGCAAAGCTCCCTGTGTTGGAGAATCGCGAGGGTCTACTATTAGTCTCTCTCTCTGCCCCCCGGAAGTCTTGCAGGCTCTCCCTCCCCGCTGGGGCGCAATTCCAAGACAAAGAACAACGCCGAACGAGAGGACACGAGACCCAGATGTCTAAGTATCCTAGTAGCACTCGTGGATTCTCATTCGGCAGCGACATCGGCTAACCTCAGCTCCCTACCTTGAAGAGGAAGTGCTTGGCGTTTCTTTGACCGACCCAGAGCTGTAGCTGGGGCACAGTGAAGTTCGTGTCCGGCGGTCCAGGCCGCAGGAGACGCCTGTAGAGAGGATGGCAGTCAACGAGGAGCTCGACCTGCGAGCCACTAACGCTCAGGGCGACCCTGTGCCAAGCGCCATCTGCCAATCTGAAGGGGAAGGCCTCCACGTGTACGGCGCCGTCTCTTCTCGAGACGTAGTGGAGCCGAAGTTCGTCCTTGCGTCCGCTACTCTGCAGCTCCAAATACCTGCGGACGTCCAGGAAGAGAGCCAGAAGGGGAGACAGAGAGGGATCGGGAAATGGATACGGCGGTTACGGTGATGATGGTGGTGGCAGGGAGTGAGAGCCAGAGAGAGACAGAGAAAGAGAGAGAGAGAGAGAAAAAAAGAAAGACAGAGAAAGATAGAAAGAGAAAAATAGAAAGAAAGAGAGATAAAGATAGAGAAAGATCGAAAAAGAAAGAGAGCAAGAAAGAGAGAGAGACAGAGAGTAAGAAAGAAAAAGAAAGAAAGAGAGAGAGAGAGAGAGTGAGAGAGTGAGACACATACACACATCTATATAAACGTAATATCCCAGGATTCCGGTAAGAGGTCGTGCGATCGACCCTTGGAGAGCTTTCGACTTACCTGTTATTGCCGTGAGAGAAGGCAACGATAGTGCCTGAGTTGGCCTCTTCCTGTCGAAGAGCCGCGGCCACCGTGAACTCCGGAACCCGCCGGAGAAGAGCAGCCGCTCTTTCGAAACCCGCCTCGCTCACCCGGAGCTCCCTCTCGTTGCCTGCCAAATGAAAAACAACAGTACTCTCCTAAGAACATCTTCGTGACAATTCGTTTTGTGGATGTTAAAGGGGCTCGGTATACATTTTCCGCTCGCCAGCGTGTGCCGCTGTCAGTGCCGATGCCAATCAGGACGGAGAACATTGTAAGAAGGGTGACAGAGTTCTGGCCCCCTGAGTGTCTACTTAGCCTAACAAGCTTCCCGTAGGAGCCATACCCTATCCCTAGAGACATCCCACAGAGTCCCTCTGATGGTACTTGGAAAAAAAAAAGTATCTAGGCTCGCTGCCTCTCTCATCTAGTAAAATTGAGTTATAACGACGACATAAGAAATTTCAGGCTTCGGCTATCGAATTTCAGACGCACCGACTGTTACAGAACTGTTGGTACCTATACACGGTGTAACCGGATATCGCGATAAACTGGCAGCCGGTGAATTTCCGGAAGGGGTGACACAAAAAAAACCTAATTGAGTATCCATTGCTCCAGACGCCATCGTATAATTTACCGGAACACGTGCGCGCACAATAACGGATGATCTCACTCGTGGCTTATAATTATTCTATATGATCGGTAATGATCGGTCAGCCTGGGGAGAATTTCCTCCTTCGTAATCGGATACAGAAGCATACGCGTGCGCCATCGTCGGCTCGATTCCGACAGTCAAGGGCGTCCCGATGAAATTCAAGACGATTACCTTCTCGAAAATGACGCCTGAGCGTAATGACCTGCGATAACCACATGCGATACCTTTTCTTCATTCGTGACCCCTCTCCATTCTTTAGTGCGATCATTCAACTAGCGCCTTTTCACGCACAATTTCTTATATATTTTTTTCCTTCTTTCTTACTCTCGCATGTATGCATCAGACACGAAACGAGAGGCCACAATCTTTCTGGGAAGTCTGGCTAAGTGGTCTTGCCTCAGGAACACGAATACCCACCTTAGAGTGTAAACACGTGCAATGGCTCCTACGTGCAGTAGAAGTTTTTGCTACGTATCTCGATATTAATGTGTTCCTTATATAAAAAAAAGGGAGAATTTCTGCATCGACAGTCAAGACCTTTCTGGTTTGTTTGTCGGCCATTTTTAGAGCATGGCGAACGAAGAATAATTTATGGTACATTGGGCATTTTTCTTCGGGCAACCAAAATGGTGCGTACACTCACCTTGAAGATAATAGGCAGGCCTTAACCTTACTAGACCCGGAACTGGACTGACTCCTATCCTGGTCGTATTGTGAAGCTGCAGTGCGGCCAAGAGATCTATGCTGCCAGCCGTCTCGACGCCAACGGCGCCCGTACTAGATCCTCTCGACATGATCATCCCAGTTGGACCGACGGTAGCTGCAGCCGCGACTGCAGTGGCTTCTACCGCTTCTTCCTTCTCGCCGGATGCACCGGACACTGGAAGCCATAAAAAGATGTATCTGTTAGAACGAGGAGTCTTATTTCTTTATTCGCGACTGTAACTGCAATACGATCGGTTCGGAAGTAAAATGTGTTTCTTTGACAGATAAAAAAATAATGACGTGTCTGGTATACAATTTTTTTTACGAAGAATGCACGTGGATGATTTTTCACTGACATGTATATATTTTTTATGTACTTCTATTTAAATGATATAACGAGAAACCAGGTTCCATTTGTTACGCTTTGCATTATTTGTGATCTGTCAAACAAAATTCAGATTTTATTCGTGGACGGATCGTGGACGGATCGTGGAATGAAGTTTGATTATTGATTAGATTTTTTTTTGTTACATAACCAACTTCTAAAATCTCAAATCATTCCGCATATAATTCTACGTCCCACTGAATTTTTTTTTATTGTTTCAAGTTCTATAAATTAAACTTTCTACCAAAAATGACAAGTGTCCCCGTTTTAGCGTCCGGCTAGCTTCCTTCCGAGGGAATCGATACTCGCAGTAGACCTAGTGGGACCGAGTAGACCCGTCGTCAAAGAAGAGGACGATCGATCGTCCAGAGTAAGGGACTAGGACCGATCGCCTTACGTTATAGTATCCAGTAACCAAGGGTGAGCGAGACGCCGGCGTCGGTCCTGGCGTCGACAATATCGCTATGGACGTCGAGAAAGAAGATAAAAAAAAAAGTAGCAAAGAAGTATATATCGAGGGCTGGAAGCGAAGCGTACGAAAACTCATGGAAATTCCAGCCGTAGAATAAGGATTCCGTAGTAAGATATGAGAGGAAGGGAGTCGAAAGATGGTGGCGTCGCGACGCGAAGCCGCCTTGTCTAGACTCACGTGGATAGTAATAAGCTCGACGACTCGCGAAGACAGAACGGGCACCTTGTTGTACCCAGGACGACGTTCCAGTCGGCGTGAATGAGAATAGCAGCAGCAGCGCCAGCGCGATCGTTATCCTTGGCGGTCTCATAACAGAGGAAGCCGCGGTATCGTTGCTGAAGCTATCAAAAAGCGACTAAGGCGATAGCCGCTACGCGACATCACCAAGACGGCAGTTTTCGTGCCCGTGTAAGCACTAACTTCACGATTGGCCAAAACGTTTACACTTATTTCGCAGATTCGTTGAAACTCGGGTGCGACCCGTTATACGATCGCCGTGAGAATATCCGCTTGGCGGATTTAAATTCCGCCGAATTGGCAAAAGGTGCTTTCGTGAGTCGCCAGTTTCTCCTCTACCGCGAGCTCTACGACCTTCGTTCACTTTCTTGACAGCTGATCCCCTGTCGCGTGCCACAAACCGTTAACCATGCCATCCTCACGTACTCCTAACACCGTGACACCTGGGTCAACGACATCCTCACGGAAAATACGTATCCAATTCTTCCATCAGATTCCTCCGGTACATTAACCAAAGTCCCGGATCCCCTAGACCCGCGTAAACGTCCATTAACAAATCTGACATTCGCGCTGTCCTAGAAAATCTGACATTCCGAGAACCTTTGTCTAACGAGCACCTTGCGTCTCGTCGTTCAAACAAGGGCTTCGTGCGGACGCTGCGATAAATAGCGTCATTACATACTGTCGGTCTGTTAACGCACCTCGGAGGCGTCAATATTTGACAGTGTCGAGCCGAGATATACCTTTCGGTAATATTTAAAGTGTAAAGAAAAAAAAATATAGCTGGATAGGTACAACAGGGGTAGGTAAGGCAAGCCTCGCGACTCCCTATCGCACGAAAGTTATCGCGCTATGAAAACATTGGATTTTCAAGAATGCCAGTCCACGACGTTCCCTCGGGAACCCTTGTTTGCCCTTCGCCACTTACTATACCAAGGGAAGGAGAAGTAAAAACTCGTACCGAGCCAAGTCCTTGGCAGTGGATTTCAAGCTGGTCTCCTTCACCTGCCACGACTTCAGATGACACTTGACGCAATCGGCTACGAGATGCGAGTCGTGACTCGAGACTCGCAAGAGCCTTCTCACGCAAGAGGAATCCACTTGTCAAGAATGGCCAAGTACTTCGCACACGTTATTAACCAGGATCCATACGTTATGTACCATCCATGTACTATACTACTTACGCTGTATATACATGTGGATCGTACCTAACCTCCCCTTACTGTGCACTACGTGCATACGGCACTCAATGAACGGGTTTGACAGACCTCGGCGCGGCATAGAGTGCAATTAACTTATAGACTGTGCTCGATGCAGCCAATATGAACTTTCCCTTAAACGATTCCAGCGCCACCCTCTTCCACGGGCGTAAACCCAGAACGCCAAGCGATGCCGACGGTTCGGCTGAGTACTCCAGCGTGAAATGGTTTGATCGGACGCGGACCGTCTCGACGGCTCGGCGCCGTCCTCTCTCCATCCCCCTTTATTACTCCCTCGTTCTCTCAACCTCCCACAGACACACACACTTCCTCCTATCCTTCGAGAGTGCATCCCTCCTTTGGTTAAGTGCGTTCACTGACACCGAGGTAATATACAGTACTTACCTTTTGGTAATAACACACGAATTGCACCGCGGGACAATAGGGATGGGGTCGAATTGAATTTTGAATTTTATGCCTGGAATTCTTTCAGAATCAAAATTACAAGAAGTAACGAGACTATTCAGCAGTGCGCGAGGAAGACCTTGCTCTTGTTTGCTTCTGTCGATTCGCAGCAATGCGCTCGACGGCTGGTGGACGCGATTAATAGCAGCGAGTGAATTTAATGGGGGAAAAAGAAACAAGGAAATTCATGGAATCATCAATTGGTTTCTCTCGATAGACCATGATGAAATTAAAGGAGGAATTGTTTGACTGATACTGTCGGACAGCCGTTGTGACGTCTTTTGGGTGTCTTGCTTGTGTATGCTATTTTTATATAATTATCATTGGCTTTGGATTTGACGTTTCTATGAAGCATCCCGGAAACGAATGGCTTTATGATTTTACGAATCCACCTTTCAAAAAACTATTGTGTCCTTTGTAATCGTCGGACTGTACATTCTTGGCCCATTGTTTTGTCTGCGTAAGGAATGGGATATCATTAAGGTGCGTTTTAAGCGGGCGACACGTTACTCCTGTTGCCTTGTGCTGCACGTGTGGCTCCGTTTGAACTAACCTGAGACTATTCACTGGGTCATGTGACTCTCGCAAGAGACGACGAGACAATCAAAATTCTTCACGTTGAGTTACGCCTCTTTATTATTTATAATCATTGATGTACCAAGGATACGAGTATGATTCCCCCGTTGTCACCATAGAATTCACGGTATTGATCTTGACGCAGTATTTATTCTGGTTCCAGAATCTTCGGCGAGAGGTTATTCTTCGCCGAGATAGGATAAGTGATGTATCCAATAGCGTCATCGACTACAGTCGTATACTACATGAAAGTGCTATACGATGCGCTGATTAATAATAGAACAAGGTCTGTGTCAAATATATTTTTAAAAAGTCAAATTAATGAGCCTCGATAGAATCGAGTAACACAATTGGTATAGAGATATATTGTGTGGTACGAGTTAAATTTTCATAAATCTTAAGAAATCGATACCAATAAGTAAACAATGACTAATAAATTTGCAAAATCCTAAAGAAATCAATATCGTGCGGCAGACAGCATGAATAACAATGTTTTACGAAATTGACGTACTGCAGGTGAGATTGACGAAGCTTGCGAAATCATGCGGAGCGTGTGGCGAGCCAGTCGCGTAATTGAAATCGAACAAGATATAGCGAATAATTGTGTGCGGTGCGGCGATTCGTATTGCAGATTTAATCAGGGAAGTGGCGAAGGCGTGAAAACCCAAAGTGTGGGAATTTATGTAAGGAATATGAACTTATGTAAAGTTCTAAATGCGCTTTATTTAACAAACCCTCTCGCTCTGCTGACAATCGAATGGCGGTTAGTTGGTGTTGAATACGATTGTTACGCATGGCTGAACGAATTTCACGCGGATGCGAGTTTTTAACGAGAGCGAACATGCAGCACCTTTGCACTGCGCGGACACGTAACGAAAGGATAATTGCCAAACACACTGTTCACCTATATAAGTTCACAATGATTCCTATTGTCTATCAGTTTACTTTTAGTATCCGAAGGATCGATACTGAGAGGTGAACTAAGTTCGATAGACATTTTCAACCCTCCTGTATTTTACTTTGTTCTAGTCTATTCTATATAGCATTCTGCTCGGCTTTGGTCTCTCCTACATTTTCGCAATGGCCTTCAAGGTAGGTTCTATAGGATCTACGACCTGTGACCTATGACCCACGTCCCAGGTCTCACGCAATCCTATATCCTTTCTTACAGAGAATTTATGTTCTTCTCTTTTATCTTGTTGCCGTTTTATATTTGCATTTGGTATTTCTAAGGATTCTCGTGCATTTCAGTTCGTGCCTTTAATAGCCCTCGTGGCTGTGATGGGCCCTACGTGGGTCCTGGGCCAGAAGACCCACTCTTTTCAACACTTTCTAAGTCCTGTAGCCGGCGGCGAGCAGATAATCTCTTGGAAGGATAAGCATGGCCATCATCATCATGACTACGTTGCTCATCCTAGTTATGAGTTTGCCTTTGGCGTTAAGGATCTTCATACCAAGGACATCCATGGACAAAAAGAACACCGCGATGGGAAGAATGTTGCTGGGGAGTATTTAGTGCATGAGCCTAGTGGCAATGTGAGAACGGTCAAGTATCAGGTTGATAAGTACGGATTTCACGCTCATGTGCACAATACCAACGGGAATGATCACTCTGGTGGTGGTCATGGTGGACATGGAGGGGATCATGGAGGACACGGTGGAGGTCATGGTGGACTTGGAGGTCACGGTGGGCATGATGGAGGTCATGGTGGATACGGTGGTGGTCATGGTGGACATGGAGGAGGTCATGTTGGGCATGGAGGAGGTGGTCATGGCGGATACGGTGATGATCACGGTGGACATGGAGGAGGCCACGGTGGACACGGAGGAGGTCATGTTGGACATGGAGGAGATCATGGTGGTCATGGAGGAGGTCATGATGGACACGGAGGAAGTCATGGTGGACACGGAGGAGATCACAGTGGACACGGAGGAAGCCATGGTGGACACGGAGGAGGTCATGGTGGACACGGAGGAGATCATGGTGGACATGGTGGACACAAAGGAGATCATGGTGGAAACGGAGGAGGCCATGGTGGACATGGAGAAGGTCACAGTGGACACGGAGGAAGCCATGGTGGACACGGAGGAGATCATGGTGGACATGGAGGAGGTCATGGTGGACATGGAGGAGGCCATGGTGGACACGGAGGAGGCCATGGTGGACACGGAGGAGGCCATGGTGGACACGGAGGAGGCCATGGTGGACACGGAGGAGGCCATGG
>JARQTI010000518.1:3253736-3270674 GCA_030142655.1 Trachelus tabidus | reverse complement strand
TGGACACGGAGGAGGTCACAGTGGACACGGAGGAAGCCATGGTGGACACGGAGGAGGCCATGGTGGACATGGAGGAGGTCATGGTGGACACGGAGGAGGCCATGGTGGACACGGAGGAGATCATGGTGGACATGGTGGACACGAAGGAGATCATGGTGGACATGGTGGAGGCCATGGAGAGCATGGATTTGGCGGCCACGATGGTGACTACGGCAATCATGGTGGAAATGATCATGGACATGGAGGCTACGGAGGATATGGATTTGGAGAACATGATTTCTACGGTGGATACGGAGAACATGGATTTGGAGACCACGATTTTCACGGAGGTCATGAATTTGATGATCATGACTTTCATAGTGGGTATGATGTATACGAAGGATACGGTGGACATGGACATATTCACCATTACTAAGTTTCTACATAAACAAAATGGTACCAAACCCTGTGAACTAAAGTATACTGATTCCAGATGCTTTGCGATCGTTACCATCCCATTTTTTTATCGTGCTCGTTGCCAATATACTTGTTACTATTAAATTCCAACCATTATTAAAATTTTCTACGAATCCTCTCATCTGCAAGTATCAAAGTACATTTGCGAGTCACCCTCAAGCTCAATCCGCCACCGGTAGTCAGCGCTACCGCCATTAAGAAGGAAGAGTAGATGAGCCTGCAATAATACCCCATAAGGCAGAATATAAAGTGCTCCCGTAATGCGTTACCATCTAACGCGTACCGCCCTGTTCTACGGTCCATTATTCGCTCGCAAATGTCGAATGCAGTAGCACAAAAAGGCGGGCCATCTCGTTAGGGCAAACGTAAAGGCGCACTCGGCGGCAAGTATAGAGAGAATATTTTAATGCATGAAAAGGGAGCAGAAACGATTCTTCACTGTCAGTTTCGCGTCCACCACCTTAGCTCGGTTCCTCGCTAGTGTAAAGTAGCGCAGTCACTACACCGCAGTATATCGTTCGTCCCCTTTAGCCGGCCATTTTCCTTCCACCGATATTCCTTTATTTTCTTTCCAATATCGAGTTACGAGCCGTTTGCCTTTCGCCGTTTGTCACTCGCTGCCAATAAAAAAAAAAAAAAAAGAAAAAAAAAGAAAAACCGCTCAAGCCGCTCATCGATTAGAAAACTACGGCTGCGGCCGCTCGTTTCGTGTGCTCTATCAACGGCGTGTCATTAATTATTTAACGAAGGTAGAAAGACTAATTCGCAAGAGAGAAGGTTACTGCCGAATGAGCAGGAGAGTCCAAGTCGATAAAAAGGAGCAGCGGGCCACGTGTCGTTCCAGCATTGGTCGGCTGAAACGGTATTGAGGGTGAGCGGAAGTGACGGAACGAAAAAACAAGTGAACTAAAAAGGGTCTATCGGAAGGAAGTGAAGGACTCTCGAGTCCTTTTAGACGGTCGGTAACGAGTTCGACAACGACCTCGAGAACGACGCCGACAATCGAGCCTCTCGCGCCAAGCGTCGTTTAAACATGCATAAGCTCGAGTTTTCAGGGAATAATTCAAGTGGCTTCGGGGCTTTCGGGCCAAGGTCTTGTGATTGACTGGAGTACATGCTTTCCGGGCACTTGGTGCTAGCACCTTACGAGCCGACGAGGAAGACGAGCCTCGAGACGCCGCTCGTAAGTACATTCCGTTTCACTTAAAGCGGACAACTTTAGCGCGAGCCACCAGGGAACGTTGGCGACGTCCACACGACTGTCTTCCCCTTTCCCTTGTCCTCCGCCTCTGACACTCACTCTACATCCTTGCACTCTATATATATGCACCGATGCATCGCGTGCATGGCACTCCTGGTGTGTAAGGCATCCGATTCTGGCTGACCCAGCACGCCAGCCTAACCACTGGCACTTGATAAAGATGCAACATCTGAGACGCATCGTTTACGTTGGATATCCTAATAATTTTTAAGACTGACAATGGGTACATCATACTATACAGATTTGCAATGCTTAATAGAAGATTTTGGGTACAGAGCTTCTTGAGTGTATTAAAGTGGAAGGTACGAGGATCCTGAAGTGGAATGATCGTGCATGAACTAAACGGGTAACAGATCAGCGTATGATTTGATTGTACGTGCAGTGTTTATGAATACGAGTACCACGTGGCTGAAAGGCCCAGGAGCACATAGATACAAGTAACTGGTGACGGGTGAACGGGAGGAGGCCGCCATGTTGTCTGGCTACCCCGCATTGCGCCAGTGAACTCGGCGAAACCCCGGATACCCCCCTTCCACACCCCGTATCAGCCGCCCGAACCTACAATCCAGCCAGCCACCCACCGAAACGCCCAACTACCTCAGTAAGCGCCTCTCTTGCTCCTCGACCCGTAAACCCATAACCCATAACCGAGTCGCGAGGTATCCTGGTGCTGACTTCTTCTGGAACAGCCTACGAACGACGACCCAATGGAGTGTCGCGTTGCTGGAATTTTTATTTCGTTCTATCTGGCATGCCTATTATCTTGCGACCCAATTCTCGTGGCTGCTCCATTCTACTCTCTCTCTCTCTCTCTCTCTCTCTTTCTTTCTCTCGCTCCCTCTCTCCCATTCCCTCTCTCGAATTCCCGACGAGCCGTAAGGGCAGCACCCAGCCTAGAAATCCAGGATGCCCAGGATGGAAGCAGATATATCCAAAGGATGTACACTCGCCGTGTCTCTAATGCTTTAGGGCTAAATCCCAGGATTCCGGGGGATTCCCTTTAAGCCGGGGGAAAATCAATTTGGTCGTAGCGGCGGCGGGGTGACGCTCTCGCCCGAGTATATCCGTGTGCGGGGACGCTACTTGTAACGTCGGCGTCGGCAGCGATGCCAGCGAACGAGCGACAGCTAGGACCCGATAGGTCTTACAGTTCTTTCTCTCTCTCTCTCGGCATCGTCGCCGTCCTCACCGACGTCGTCCACACGCTCTCCTTATGCCAGCAAAGCCGCCACCGTGAAGACCCGCAAGTTCGACCGCACGAGACGTCGTTGCCCGTACCGGCACTCTTCAGAGTTCGTACAGTTCTCAAAGCTGCGACCACCACGCGATTCACGTCGCTCGCTACGTGGTCATGCATGCATGCTTCCATTGGGTTCAGTACACTGTGCTGCGTATACGTGGGACAAGGGGTACGATGAGAGTGCACCCTTCCACCTTGGACTCCCGGTGTGGTAGCAGGTGCAGGGATATCCGCACGACCTACGTGCCAGCACCTGCTCCCGCCTATCTGCTTCTCTCCCTGGTGAACGAATAAAGTTGTTAACCACCCTGGGACTCGAGCTGGCAGCAGCGTGTCAGTCGAATAACCAAAAGGGATGAAAAGTCAAGGCGGACTTACCCTGCAACGTCATCAGAGAAGTAGATTTAACTAGGTCAGAGCTTCCATAGGCTTGTGTATCTATGTACATCGTTGCGCAGAGTAATCTGCCATTTCTCATCCCCGTGGGGCCTCTGAGATCCAGCCTGAGAGAGAGGACCGTGTCAGAGGTCTGAAGCACCGCGGTCAGAGGTCATTACAGAAGAGTCTTATCAAGGAGACGATAGTCGAAAAAATAATAGTCTACCTGGAATTCGTCATTTCATTTCTTTCCAGGAGTCCTCGATTACTTGCCATTGCCAGACCTCAAGGACGAAACCGTAATTTCCCGTGGAGAAAAACAAATCAGTTTGACGAGCGGATGAAGAACGGCCGCCGCGACGGAGACGCTCACCCCTTTAAATAAGGGCGATCGAACGAACGTTTCCCCATCAGTTATGCGCGAGTCGAATGTATGTAACTAATCAGTAGGAAGGAGGTGAAGGTGGAGCTAGAGGTACAAGATGATGGAATAACATAGGGATCCTTGAGGCCTGACAGGGTCTCGGGCTTTGAGACGCTTAGGTGTAATTTGTCCTTTCTACGAAGTAGAAGCGCCGCGGCGCCCTGTCGCTGCAGGACGTCTGCCACCAATCACCGGTGCTTTTGCCGACGATCAAGAAAATCTGCCAAGTACCGACTACGGGATGGAGGAGTGAAAAATGGGAAACAACTGACGACAGCTGAGGGCCTCTGGTGTTTATCGTTGTTGGCGATAGGGGAAAAATTACGATGAACCTGGCGCCACGAGGGGGGAGTCTCAAATACAGTCGTCGGCAAGATCCAAACGCGAACCAGTTATACGTATTTCAAAGTTACGAGCACCTTTGTATATTAGCACGGTTTATACGGAGTGACAGATAGAGTCGGAAGATTGAGATACGGCCAGTAATTCAGTCTGGTAATTTCTCATGAGTCTCTTCCACTTGCAAATAAGTTTCCTTACGAATTATTTACCCAGAGATAAGTCCTACCGATCGGAGAAGCCAGTTTTAGATTTAACAAAATTCTTCATACGCTTATATAACCGCTTATATGATCATAAAAGATGATAGAGAGATATATAGTCGATTGATAAAAAGCACCCCTTGAATACCCATTGCATTGCATAGTAAGATAAATAAAATCCAAAAGGTCTAGGACCGAAATTTTGCGTATCCTCTATATCTACCGTGAGTGCAAGAAGGACGGGCTTATAGCAGCTCGCATGAATCAGAGAGAGACAGACACCGAGTAGCCGCCAAAATCACAAAAAATATCATTAACTGTAGTTACAGTGACAAGCATTGATATGAAATTGATTACTGTCATAAAATGTCAACAATGACCTTCTCTCTTTTTTCTTGCTAAGAAATTCTATTTCCGTACGTCCACCAACTCTTTGTCTTTTTATATAACCAATGCACGTCTCCGTCAGTGATGTAAATCTTACTCTCGCGCGTAGCTCTCCTCTTCATCCTCTCTTGGCTAAGAACTCATGTGCAACGAGTACAAAGAAACGACCTCCAGAGAGCGTTTAAGAGAGAGAGCAAGAGAGAGAGAGAGAGAAAGAGAGAGCGAAGAGAGAGAGCACTCGTCTGGCGCGTGTCTGGCGCGATTCGTCCGAAGGAACATTGTCCAACGTACCGAGGGAAGTGCGAGAGCGCGTACAGCAACACGGTATATCATTTGTGCTTGACACAGGCCGGACACCCCGATGTTGTGGCTACCGGACGATAATTTATGCCCGTGTACGCGGATCCTCGAGCAATTTCTCGCATCATGGAGTCGGGAGAGTCTCGGGATCCCGGGTAAGATCTGGCCCAGGGCCAAACAATCAGGCACAGTTCAGTTCCTCTCTTCCGTTGGATTGGACCAAGTACACTTGCCCTGCTTGGGTCTCCATGTAGAAACGACCTGGTGCATCCTCTAGGTCTAGGTACCCGTTAGACGTGTGCCTACATACACACGGTAGCAGCGTGCCACTTCACCCAGGAATTCGTCCAGGGTCGTCGCGCGTGCGATTCAGCACGAGGAACGCTTCAGCATCGACATGTGGAACACGTCGGGATGAGAATGGATACGTACCCAAAGCCAGAGGAATCTCAGACGGTAACGTTGGCGGAATAGTTCGGACTGTCTGTACGCTGCCTAACGGTTAGCATCCGGATCATTCCACGTTGACTATTCTTAGCCATTCTAGGATGGTATCCAGGTGTACCTCTCTTAGAAAGTCCGACTACCGGGGAGACGGTAAATGCTGCCGTTTGGATTGCAAAAAGATTTTCATTTTCAGTTTCGTGCGACGAAGATGATGTGGCTCCTGGATAATTTTTTTTTATATCGTTTTAAGAGCCACCCCCATCGATTCTCCCTCGGTCGTAGGGGTCGTACGAACACGGCATCCGGGTAGACCACGTCGCTGCACCCATCGACTGGTCCCTTTTAATGTGTCGAGTAAACTGAGGTATGTACGTGGACTACGTGCGGGCAAGTACTTCCGGTAAATTCAAGTCTACTCGGCAAATAGCACACACCCATTTTACGAGAGGTGGTAAAGTGCAGTGGCTCGACCATCCCCCTATGCGATACTAGGCTAGAGGGTTGGCCGAGCACGGCCGATGGTGAGTACCGCCAGCTAATAGTAATGCCGGTACAGTAATATAGTAGTGCAGGAAGCGTAGCCGTAAGCCAAGGGATGCTCTTAACGAGATTAGAGGGTCGCCCACTAACGAAGAGGTCACTTTGCCTAGATGAAAAGCAACCACGAGAAAGATATACAGTGTTAAAGCGAACAGCATCGTAAAAGGGAGGTTAGGAAAACGCGACCTGTGAACTTGACTTGAACTTTCAATAGGACTGACTAATCTCCTAAGTCCGTATCTCGGGCGTAATGATGCACGCATATTCAATTAATTTAACGTAGTTCGGTTGCGTACGCACGCACGCGCTCACGCAATAACGCAAGCGCGCGCGCTCGCGCACCAGTCGCACATTGAGAATAGGTCGTAAGCTGAGAGAGCACGTAGCCCGCGCATCGATCTCTCAGGCTGCGTTTGCACTCTTCGCCTTTGCCCGAATAGAGGCGATTCGGTGAGACACGACGGGCGTCATAACGAGGACCCAGTGTAACTTTGCGATTAGGGACGTCAGCGTCGTATCGTTAGCTAGATATGTATGAATGCGCTGGTGCGTATTGGGATCTCTCTCTCTCTCTCTCTCTCTCTCTCTCTCTCTCTCTCTGTCACGAAATGAGCAGCACTCCCGGAATAACGCGAAACTCATCGGATCATAAAGGAGGCGGAGGAAGAAACGACGCCTCGGACGAAGAGGGTCCCAAGCTGAGCGACGTCGTGCATGCCCGTTCTGTCTCTTCTTCAAGGAATCGGCTCACGTTTTACGAGCCGCGTTTCTATTTCAAGTGTCGATCCTCTCTCTATCCGCTCTCTAAAGTGTCTAGACTCTAACTCCTGTCCCCGTCCCGATGTCCACCCACGAATCATTGCCCAGGCGCCATCATCCTCCATCATCGCCGTCCTGGAGGACTTGTAGTAATACTCTGTCAGATGAATAGCACTGCTTGCGGATTGAGTGCCGTATGGAACCACCGTCCCTACGTTGTTTATAACGGCTGGTACGTACGTAGGGGTTGGCTGAGATTCGTTAGACACCAAAGAACCCGAGATGAAGAGAAGTAATAAAAGTTCACGTTTGGCGAAGGGAGGCGAAGAGAGCCGAGGAGGAACGATTCTCACCTCCGTCCGTCCTCCGGCAGACACATCAACGTCTCGCGGAGCGCACCTATTTTTATTTTTCCACCGAAAATAACACGCATTCAGACTTTCCCCCTGGGCTGCTGGGTCTCTCTCTTTCTTTTTCTCTATGCCTCTTCTTCTCTCTCTCTCTCTGTCTCTCTTTCTCTCGCTATAGCTCAGTCAAGACTATCCACTGAGCTACCGCGCTGCTAAGCCATTCGGACACCCTCGCACCTCTCCTGGTTATTGGCTCTAGGTGCCTCTAGTCCTCGCGCACTCGTTAACGAACGTAGATGACGTGGGACGCGCGACGGTTTGTCCTGCGCCAATTGCATTTATTTTCATAACTTTCCAGGCTTTATTGTTAGCCGGCCTCGTCTTTCATTTTTCATGCACTTTACGGTTTCGTCTTCATGACGAAACTGACGACCAAGCCAATTGTCAGATCCACTATACCTAGTGCATACCTGTAAGGTATCTCATGAGCATGAACATCGGTATACGAGGTGTCAACGTGGGTATCGTTGCAGTCGCTTTGGTGGCCACTGATAAGCCTATCTGATAGAGGGACAACCATTGAAATATTTGACGATTTCGATTCGGAATCGGACGACACATCGGGCGACTCCTCCGTCGGCATGTCCGCCGGCCACGAAACAGAAATACCCGGCGTGCCCGTCCTATTTTCGTGTCTTCGTATTCTCTGTGTCGTCTGTTTCTCGGTCTCTTTGCTACCTTGTCACCTCAATTCCAATATTCTTGATTCTATACAATAAGAATACCATACATATTATTAGGATCGTCCCGTTCCCGATGGCAAAAACAGATTTTGTCCTGATAGAGCTTACGGATCCGGTATCTGTGTCCCCGTTCGATACCCTGGACGTTGTTACAGATAATGCACTTTACCACCGTTTTATCCAAGTTGGATCTGCGATGGGTAAAAATGAATAAAATTTTTCAAAAACACGGATGTCGCTGCTCGTTCGTAATTTTCTAATTATAGAATGGTCTTCTTGGACTTGAACCAATCCTGACCTTCCCTGTCACGCTGAACGACCTAGAAAATTAAAGGAAGTAATGGTTCCAGAGATGTTCCTTAAAAGCGAAGATTCTGGCGAGGAGCTGATAAGTGTCTAAAGCTAATTGAATATAAGTCAGTTATGCATCGGGTGCATCGTGATTACAGATGACGGGACTGCGCCCATATTCGAGGCCGTCGTACATTTTGCCTTTTTAAGGACAGGACGCAAGTTGGCAAGAGTGGTCGATTGGGGGCGATCGATGAACGAGAGTCGGAGCGAGGGAGAAACGGAGCAAGAGAATCAGAAAGAATTCTCCTCCTGGCTATTCACAAGTTTCTAAGATTCCACGTACTCGAAGGAATTGCCATAGCGAATCTGCTCCTTGACTGAACTCTAGAGGCGAGTTCGGAATTCTAAGTAGTATCGCCTCCCTGAAAGAGTCAACGCCCGAGTTTCTCTAGCATTTCCAGGTTGTAGCGATTGCCTTATGCAACCCAGTGTGACCAACAGCCGCGCCCTTGCTCTACCATTACGAATAAAAACGATAAAGCTAACAGTGTCGCGAGAACCACCAACACCAGGAGATCATACTCCAGAGCCATTTCCCTAGTTTGAACAACTGCATCGAGGACTTCTCTTCGAATCGAGTGGAAAAAGGCAGGCCCTACCTCCTGCTACTAGAGACTGCCATTACCGTATTGAGATGCTATCGGCTTATCGGAAATCGATCCATGGAAATGGCCGGGACCTCGCTGACGAATTGCCAATCCACTCTGTGGCGAGATCGAACGCTTCTCGAGAACCGGGGTACGTACCAGGACGATGATAAAAGCTTAGATTGTGCGTGGTAGAAGGATATTTTACAAACTAGTCAACAGCCCGAGACGTAGAAGAGCAATTTGTTGAAGTGAAAAATTTCAGAGAAGATACGTACCACCTAAATGGCCAGTGGATGTAATTGCGGGTCTGTCAAAAGTTTAGTTAATTAATACGAAGACAATTCTGCTAGGGCGAAGAGTATTCGGGAGTCGGTGGAGACAGTCGAGGTGGTCGAAGAGGAGGAATAGGTGGAGAGCGAAGCACATGGTCGAAGCACCAGCCGTGACAGCAGCTGTCACATGCCGGTCGGCACCATTACTCCTGACATCGCTAGCTTTCCGAATATTTAGGGCTCTTGGCTCCGCATCCATATTGTCTGCGTACCTGCCTCTCTCTCTCTCTCTCTCATTCTTTCTTTTATAGCCTGCCCACCAACGAACTCGCACCCTCCACGCACGCTGCACGCACCACGCACCTAGGACGTCGTAGCGATTTTTCTACGTACATTGCTCTCGTGTTCGGTTCCTCTTCTTTGCCTTGGACAGCCGGGTAAGACCGGTCTAGGAGAATAAAGGATCCCATTTCATTATAATAACTGAGGGGTGAATCCTAGAGAGAGAATCGGGGAAGATCGATGGGGTGGGCAGCAGAGAGAAAGTAGGAGAGAGAAAGGACTCTCTCTCTCTCTCTCATCATCGGAGGGGACAGCTCGTCCTGGTTATGGAGCGATCGAAAATTTCTCAGCGAAATGGCTAGTGAAGCGGATAGGAAGAGGAAGAGGATGATGATGATGATAAAGAGGAAGAAGAAGAGATAAAGAGAATGAGAATGGCATGGTTCACCGGTTCAATGAATTCTCTAGCGTTTACTTAAGGTTTATGGACAGTTGATTGGATCCAAGGATTCCGGAGTCGTGAGACTGCGCTGGATTGATCTTTTCACAGGTTTCAGGGATCATGGGATTTGCACCGGGCGCACTGGATCGTATTGGGGTGAAAAGTCCATTTCGCTCGAGGAGCAAACGATAGGTGACATTGTCGAAGACGATATTTCATGAGGAATCCAGGAATTATGCCTGCTCACCGTGGGAAGTGTGCGGGACGTGCGTGAGTACGATCACGTGTGGAAGTTGGTGTATGAACCCATGGGGGATGAAAGGGCACACGTCATGCCACCCTAAAAGCACCCGAAAACCCTTGGGGACTATAGTGTCTCGCGAGGATACGAAACTTTCACGTTGCGCTATACTCCTTGTGATTCCTCATTCGCTCGACATCCTAGGAATACCTTATCACGTTATTCCACCCTGTTTCATCCTACCCTATCCTATTGTATTCCATCCGGCGGTGTTTGCTCGCGCAAAATATTTTCTTGGCAGTTCGCACTGCCAGAAACGAAGGTAAATAGTAGTAGGTAAGCATACATGCAGGTACTATTCTTGTTCGTTATACTACAGTATCCCGCGGCTGTTTTTATTTCTCAAGAGCAGATGTGCGCGTCTAGGTTAACCGGAGAAAAGTATACGCGAAGACAAGCTTAGTAAGATATACGCGTATAAACAGACACGTATACACCGATAAACCATCTTCGAGATAATACATAGAGAAATAATGCGATGTACTTAGGTTTTTAGGTTATGTATTGCAATGTCGTACCTGGTGGTACCTGGGTGGCGAGAGCAAGGAAGGCCGTAGCTGCCGCGACAAGTAGGAAAGTCGCCGAATCAAGTCGTCGACGTCCTCGCCGTCGGCGTCTTCGATGAGTATGCTGATAGGCCTTGGTTTCGTGTCTCGTGTCTGTAAAGTGTCCAAGGAGCAGGTCCTCCTCGTGGCTGAGACTCCAGCCGGCTTGAGCCGGCTCGAACAATCGTCCGGAGTCAAGGAGTTCGTGCTGCCTCTCGTCGTCGTCGTCGCCGCCGCCGCCGCTGTTCTTCGTCGTGTAAGGGTTGCGACGACGAGCGTGACGTCTGCGACGAGGGATGCGGGCCCTCGCGTGGGGTCCGTTCATGTCCTGCACCGGGGCCAGCGGCGAAGGCTGGTCGCGTCAGCGCTTCCGCTCGACACCGGCGACGTCGTCTTTTCCTGGCATCGACGCCGCACTACGAGGCATCACTACTACCAGCACCGCACCACTACCACTACTATTACTACCACCACCTTCTCTTCCTCTTCCTTCTCCTACCCCGCTGCACCACTGACACTCTATCTCTATATTTCTCTCTCTTCTTCTACCTCTACGTCTCCCGTTTCTTTTTCTTTTCCCTCCTGGACCTGGTTACTTCAACGTACTCCGGCACGATACTCCTTTTGCTCGTCCTCCTCCTCTTCTATCTGGCCCCCGATACGATCGGTACGATCCTGCGTACCGGCTCCTCTCCAGGCCCAGCAGCCACTGCCGGCACTCCTTCCTGTTCCTTCTTCTTGCACGAATCCTCCTCCTTCTCTCTGATCCTGACGATCGACACACTTCTACCAGACCTCGTGCTCGCGGTCGTTGGCGTCGGTTCCGTCGTCTACCCGTGGCGATCTCTACTCTAAAATAACGTCCTGTGGTTCCTGGTCACGCGTGGCAACTGTCGTGCGCGCCGAGTGACCCAAGGGTGAGAAAGAGTAACAGACACGAGTTACGATCGAATGAGAAAAACAGTAGAAAAGGTATCGATCAGAGTGACTCGTTAAGAGGTGAATTTGATATCACTTATCGAAAATAAATACAAGCCGTAGTCTTTTTTCTCCTAATTGTATTTAAAAAGTCTGTCCGATTCCGCAGTTCGAATGGACACGATCGAAATGACGTGAAGCACGCTCGAAACAGGAGGACAATGTATTTTTACACAGGCGCTGCTAGCACCGTGACGCTAATGTGCGTCTAGCGTAATAAAACCGACGGCGACTTTATACCCGTCGATTTACGATAGTCCCAGCGTAACCAGCCGACGTATCTCCGAGGAAGAACGAACCGCGAATGATATAGAAGGGATCCCCCAGTCTCTGGGTAAGGGTGAACGGGGAGGCGAGGGGAGGATGCCGATATTCCCAATGAAACGTTGAGTCTTATGTTTTGTGTATAAACGTGAGTTAACCAAAAGATAAGGAAAAATCAAATTATTCAATTTGAGGCCTACGCAGAACAATATACTGCGATAGGTCCTTGACGAACACTGCTCTCACGAGGATCTCGTATCCTGACACATCCTCGGCGACGCGTTCTCGCTACGATCACACTCTCCACGCGGACTCGTCGACCGTCCTCGAGCCGAGACTCGGAAAGCTCTTCCTCCGGGAGCGGCCAGTCGGCGAGTGAGGACGGGGACAACGCGTCACGTTCGAACGCACCTCTTGATCTACGAGAAGGGGTGATATTCTCCCGGTGCCAGAGCAGACCGAACCGGCATTGGCAGTCAGCTCGTCGGGGAGCTCGTCGAAGACTGGCGCGCGGCTCTGACGACTGGCTGGCTGCCTGGCTGCTAGCCTCCTTGCTAGGTCTTACCGTAGGCTTTTCTTACTGGCTCGCACTTTGCTTGACTGTGAATGTCTGATGACTGACTTACTCACTAACTATCTAACAAACTAACTAGCTGACTAATAACTAGCTAGCTAGCTAGCTAGCACGTTCGCTCGTATCCACTCGCACCGACGCTGCCGTTGCCGCCGCCGCCGCCACCGCCACCGTCGTTTCCACGCTTCTCACGCTCTTTTCGTACGCGCAGCAACGTCGCGCCGTCGCGACAATGTCGACGAGTACGGCTACCTCGCGATACCCGGCTTAGACGACCTCCTGGCAAATCGATGCCTCGTCTCAGACCTCGTGACGACCTACCAGGAATCGGATCTTTTATTTCTACAACTTTTTCTCTTCTTTTTAACTAATAAATATATCGATATCTGCTCTCTTAACGTCAAGATACCACGATTTCTCGATACGAAGCTCTCTTTATATTATTATTCTACGTCGTTCACTTTTCTCGGAATCTCTGTAAGAATAGGCCGTCGATGCGTCGCCTCCTTGTTTTTCAACGGTTCGGAGTTACATAATTCCTTATTTCATATATATATTACATACTTGTATACGTTTCTCGTGGAGGACAGACGGCACTCGCACATCGCAGGTAGGGGTCTGGGCACCTGGAGAGCACGAGGTGGGCGCCAGGTGGTACAACTTGTTGTGGGAGTCCAACGAGGCGCGTGGGCACTCACGAGTCACCGGTTTTCCAATCCCTTTTTGAGTACCGACCATCATGGTTCGTACCCACTATCAGGGTGTCCTACAGGCTGTTTCATTCCTGTATCACCAAAAGTACCTGTAGAAGGAAGGGAGTAAAGGCAGGTATCAAAGAGAGTGTTTATCATTAATATGCTCCAAAAGCATTTCCTGACTACATAGTACAAATAAAAAACGAGGGTCGAACAGCAGCAGTCTATACTGTGTTTTAGCATCTACACAAGGTACGTACAGTCTTTTTGAGAGACTGAGTGGGACTGGACGAAGAAAGGACATTGATCCCCTTTTACAAGGGAGCCCCTTTAAACGGGCGGCTCGCATTCGCTTCGTGCCAGAGGGTGACCACCCTGTTCGTATCCTTAAAGACTTAAAGGCGAGTGCCGCTTTCGAAGCTCTCTAAAGACACTGACAGACATTCAAGTAAGAAAGAAATGCGTTATGACAACCTGGTACAGGAGCAGCAAGGTAATCGTATGCTTCTCGTGTCAAACATTTTTTTTGTAAGAGTTAAAGGAGCATTGCAAGCAGGTAATTTTTTAATAAATTATATATCTAAACGCAATATTTAGTTGGTATATAGTTCTAGCAACGCCAGTTCTTAATCATATCGAAGTACCCATAGAGCGTGTTGATCATCGATGCTGGGACGATCTTGACTACGCGGTGTCCCCCCGAAGCTTGTTCCCATCGTGATGTATTGGCGAGGCCGGCGCTAGCTTCTGTCTCTCTTTCTACTTACTAAAAATACGCCAGACAGATACACGCCATGCGATTCACCTAGCACGTGGCCTTATCCTCAGGGCCTATGGTACCGCTCCGTCGTACGTGTGCCGTCGCATCGACCCGGCTTGACTAAATTTCTCGTGAATTTCGATCGTACCTGACCAATAATTGTCAAATTAAGATGGTTTTTCCCTGGACGAAGAAATATTCCACCCTGAAGTAATACACGGCTAGACCCCCGGTTACGACACGCCTAGTCTCCAATTCCCAGAGTTTGCTCGCCCTTGTGGCTGGACTGGCCACCCTGGGAATTCCACGAATCGTGTACCGAAAAATGGCCTAATAAGTGGTTTCCGAGTAGAAAGCTATATCGTATGCTTATATATAATTTAGCGCATGATTCTGCTATCAAAGTACTAGTTATATGTTCTCTGGTCAGAAAGGTGAATTCGAAGTTAGAAAAATGGCAGAGAAATCAGGATGAGCTTCAGGAAGCATCAAGGAAAAAGAAGAGGAAGTGGAACGAGGCCGACGTAGAGAGACTCCGGCGACAACCACAAAACTCGAAACGACGTCAGACTTGGCTTCCGGCCATTTCCGAGCTATTGATCCACGCGTTACACGTTACGTCGGACTGCCCTATACGTAATTATAAGTGTATCGCTTATGGCACTGGTGTACCCGCAAAATACTTATATGATCCACTTTCTCCTTCCTTTCTCTATCTACTTCCATTCGTTATCTCACTCTGTGTAAAATTTTCAAGCGATATACTCAACGCACCACAGATATTCCATAGACGTCTAGCCGATATTGCAAGTCCCATAAACATCCCATAGAGGTTTAAAAAAGACACTCTTGGAACTTCATTGCTTTACGAGGTATCGTCTTATGGTTTTTTGAGAGCGCTTTAACGCAAGAGGGTAGAAGCACCGTAAAAGGTGTAAATCGCATTCAATAATCGGCAGAGTGACGCACGGCGATGAACAAATAAAACGTGAGTGTTGCGAGTGACAAGAATAAAAAAATTAATGAGCGATAATAAATAGCATCTTAGTTGTCAGCAGCCTTAAAACTAACGCTCTTACGCACGCATCACGAAAATGAATGCATAGATATTAAGTACCATCGTAAGTCCCACATATCATTTGAATATATCAAATGATTTAATCTGTTGACTATAATGATTTTTTGACGAATTGAATTTCGAATTCCTACTGTGTGACGTAAAGATCCCAATTGACGTATCGCTTTCAGCATTGGGACCCGCGAACCATCTGTCGCTTGCGCGCATGAGCCTACCTTCGCTGGATTCCCTAATGGCTCATGCTCATCGCGGTCGTCCTCGACACGCGTCCATTCATTATGCTTACGGATACTGATTTTGCGCGTGCAATAAACGAACAAATGCAAGCGATCCCACCGCTTACTTGTGTTTGGGAACAAACGTTTGGCCATTAGGTTTGCCTTGACAATTGACGTTCCTTTCAAAGAGAACGCTCCTCCAGGTGTACGACGTTCTCTCTCTCTCTGTCTCTTTCACCCTAGTTACCCCTCCCACGCTCCATGGCACTTTTGTCCACGCAAAGCCGCTTTTGTTCAAAGCGCGACGATGGCCTTTACAAGTCTATGCGAATATACGTAGAAAATGGCCAGCGCTGTTACATTAATTAGTACAGTATTCACGTTACCCCGCGCTATGCCAGGGCGTGTGTAATATTTTATCACTGGCGATTTACGATGTTCTACCAGGCTCAGTATATACGAACCTAGAATCGATAGACCGAAATTACTCTGACAAGTTACTGTTAGTTTTGCCAGGACTACAGTACACATCATATCGCTTTGGATTCAGTCCTTGTTTTCCCATGAAGTATACACGGACCCGCTCTGGGAATTCTCTCTTTCTTTCTATAGATGCGTGCGTGCATGGTTGCACCAGAGTACATACGTGTGTGTCTGAACCTTCTTCTTTTCGAAATTCAATTTACTCTGTTCGGAGAGCGACGAACCCTCTTTCCGTAATCCTGGGGGGAGGAGGGGGGCTTGAGGCCACACGAGGGTAAACGAGTGAATGACTAGTCGTTGGTTGGGGAGTTCTCAAAGCGCATGGGAATCGATGTCCGAGGGTGTTACGTCATCCATCTATCCTTCCTTCCTTTCTTGAAACGCAGGATGGCACGAAAAGATAGGCGATAGGGAAATCCCAGGAGAAGGTGCAGGGGGTAACATCATTGGCGCTATTTCAGACTTGCACTGGGGTCCAGTGTAGCTAATAACGCATTGTCATCAAGATCCAACGAGGGCATCCACAGGGAGGAAGTGATTTGGCTGTCTTGGTAACGGTGAAAGGTGGGTATGGCTCAGTTGGTATGAGGATCCAGAAGGGAGATGGAGAAGCCTCTGAAAATATGAGAATGAAAAGGATAGAAGGATCGGCGTACGCTTTACTAAGGATCAATACGTCACCACTATGAGAATAGGCGCACGCATAAAGGTACGCACGCTTACATTTGTCAGTCTTTAGTCTGTTTGTCCAGTAGGCGGTGCGAAACTGAGCTTCTCTGTATTTGATCACGCAAGAATCCACTTAATTGTTACTATTCTGGGAAGATCTGCCGGATAACAGGACGCATATTAGTGTTGGACGTATTATATTTGGGGAAGATGTAACTGAGAAATAAACTTTTAAATTGCTTCCGTATATGAAATTCGTATACGTGACCTATATATATAAATAAATATATAATTGGTTTTTACATTCCATTGTACGAAGATACTCTCGACCTTGCTGTCAATATTGACAGTATGCGACAACAGTCATATTCGCATTTATGATTGGCATCATATCATTGTTGTCGGTGATTTCTCGACAAGCTGATACGCGGCCATTTCTACTCTTTCGGCTCAAGGGACGACCCTCATTAGTCGACGTTACACACGACACGCTGAGTCGTTAGATTTGACGAAAGTCGACACGTTTTGTTTAAGGGGAGCATACTATTTAGAATTTTCAAAAAATCGATTTTTTTTTTTTTTCATAATTCGAAAGTATAATATATT
>JARQTI010000518.1:3217925-3253636 GCA_030142655.1 Trachelus tabidus | reverse complement strand
GATTATTTTATCACCTTCAAAAAAATTCATGAAAAATGCCTCATTTTCGGCCGTCTAAATAGTATGCTCCCCTTAATCTAGCTCGTGACGCCATCAAACATTGTTTTAGATGCATTTTGATGATACTTTTCATTCAAAGAAGTCTGCCACTTCGGCTAATTCCCTGGCGCGAGCCTGTTGGTGGGCCCAACGTTCTTCCGCCAAGCGCTCACTTAATCGCCATTTGTCATGGTAGACTCGCTGACCGCAACTCGGACATTTTTTACCACCTATAATTATATAAGTGCGTTTCATAAAATGCCGATGAATATCGTGAGCCGCGTTGTGCTATTCTCATTTATAATTTATATTCAACATTGACGTTGTATTTTTACCGTGAAACGGTGGAGTCTTCATATACGTTATTAAGCACTGCAAATGAAATAGATGTCCACAGTAGAGTCTTTCTACGTGCAGGTCAGCATTCTCGTCGATTACTGCTTCTTCTGGTTTCTCTGGTAAACAGAGTTTTCGACATAATTGACAGCGCTCCATTGGCAACATCTTAACTGACCTGCATAAAGGTTTTGTAATACCAATAAGTAGATTTTATTATGAAGTCAAATTTGGGTATTAATTTACCTTACAAGGAAGGAAGCAACTATGTTTAGGGAAGGTGATGGCTGAAAGAGTGTTGCACGAGCCTTTTCTTTTATGGGTGGTTCCACACATTGTCTACCAAGTTCTTTACCTTTTCCAAGGATATAGCGAACAATTGCTGTAGGAAAATTACTATCGGTATCTTCTAAACTAAAAACAAAATTTAATTTTTAAAATCAAACAAATGGATTCCACCATAGATATGAGTAATATTGGATAGATACCCAACACAGCGTTCAGGATAGTTATCTGGTACCACTATCTTGGTTTTTAGGTAATATGAACCCTGCTGAGCTTTCAAGTATATCATTGAGCTCTTTTGTTTAAGCTTGAGTTCATCGTTCTCTAGTAAGAGCTTCTTTAAGGAAGCAATTTCATCATAGCAACAAACAAGAGCATTTTCCTCAATGAAGTTACTTATAAATTTCAAGACCGGAAGTATCTGAAAGTCAAACTGACTTTAGCAATAATAATTCTCCATTTTCAACTAGCATTACACTCTATCGCACCTGTGCTTTTCCCAAAAGATTTTCACATTCTTTTTCGCAAACACTAGTTAGTCCGTTCAACAATTTCTCTGAGAGAGTCTTACTCTTAAGTTCAATGAGAAGAGGCACTTTTGGATAGTCTTGTGGAAATTGAATACATACAATAATTTTCTTGAACTGTGTTTTCCTGTAAAAATTCAAGATGTTACATCCGACCGGATATAGAATCTCGTAAATTAACTTAAACTGTTTTTTCTATATTTAAATTATTACAGCATATAATATCATTTTTATAAAACACAATGAGTTCTTACGTTATTTCCACTCGAACCATACTCTGAACACAGCACACCAGTCGGCTACCATCGACAACATTTTGACACAACTTCGATACCTCCTGGAGCTCGTCGTTGATGAATCCCATGTGCCTATTCAATTATAAGCTTTATGCCTTCTATTCGAATGTTCATATGATCAAGACAAATAAGCCTATACCTTTACGAAGAGGTTAGGTGCAGTGACAAGAGCGCGCGACGCTCGCCTTCACGTTTGTCGACGCGTTTGCATGCATACAAGCAGCAGAACGCACAGCACACCGATAGTTCACTTTTAACCTTGAATGCAAGAAATTTATTCCTGAGCTACATATAAAGCAAACGTCGATAAACCAATTTCTTTAATTTCATTGATTTTCTGGATTTTTGTGTAACAAAAAAATTCTTCGGTTCTTGTACACAATATTTGAATAAGCAGAAATGATATCAAATTACCAACTAAAGTATAGTGATAAGCATATCAAGCATAATGAGTCTTATACGAAAAATTAATCACACCATGTTTTCAGTTTGTTTAACGTACAAGTTCTCCATACTATCGTGATGGATCAACCGCACTCACAATAATAATACTCTTTGGTTTCGGTATTTATATGGCTAAAACGATAATCAGCGTTTATGTCAATTGAGGAATGTCGCACGAAGATAACAATAAATAACTTACAGTTCTATGACTTTTGGAACAAAAAATAAAGATCTTTAATGGATACTGTAGACGTGATCTTTAGATTTTGATCAACTGATCGAACATAAAGACGCAAACTAAATGATAATATTTTTTTTCGTAATGTCCTCGCGCATGCATTAATGCAGTTCTTCTTGCGCAATGCGTTCACGCATAGCAAGAGTACTATTTCTTTTGTGTCACTTCGACGTGTCACAAAATGTGCAATTTCAGTCGAGCAATTTACTAACAATACCGCATATTATTGTGCTATAACACAATACTCGATTGAAATTGCGAATTCGGGATTAACAGAGAGCAGCTACATAGCAATGCTAATGGCGCCGATATTATTAATACTATATTAAAATATCGAGAGTACCTAAAAGCTAAGACATTGACTAGATTAGTGTTCTACACAATAGACGGTATTATGCTGAACAGCGTTGAGTTGTCCGCATTAAAATTCGAAAGTATTAAATACCGAGAGATTGAGAGAGAGAGAACAAAAAAAAAGAGAGGTAGGAGAGAAACAAAGCATATTGACTAGAGAATTCTGCTTTACGTAGCAGCGCCATTTTTTTTACGGACAACGTAATGATTCCGTTTCATCCTTTAATGTATTATGTAATTCTCGGAAATTGACGGATGCAATAATAATACCGATCATAGCGTACGTCAACTGAATAGCAAATAGAAGATAATTCTATTCGCGAAGGCCTCGTCGTCAGACATATCAACAAATAAACAAATCGTATTTCTAGATGGCGTTAAAGTGTTATTAACGCACGAGAAGGCAACACCTTCACATTTATCGTGCGTCATTTTGAGAGCTTGTCTTCCATTCGCCATTGCGATGCGAATAAATCGCCTTTAACATTACCAAACGTCATGGCAGTTCATAAGATTTTTTTCGGAAGTGTCGGTTTTCTTAAGCTGATATTTAAAAATTGTAAAAAAACAAACTGTAAATATGTCGTTTAGATTATGGACGCGACGTTCGCATCTTCTTGGCTAATTCATTTTTTAATAAATTATCAGCCGTTCGATCTCCGTATATAGCGAGCATTTTTGGTTATTTCTAATCATTCTCATAATTGTCGCAGTAACTTTTTTCTCTCCTCTAATGTTCTCCAGAGTTTTCCTCTTTCTCACTGTTCGCATTGCTCTCCCTGTTGCTTTCGGTTTCGATGAAACTGTGCAGTTCCTTGCACAGGGTCTCCTCGCAAACTATGCCCTCAATGGCGACATTCTCAATAACGTCCTTATACTCATTCTCTACAATTTCATCAGCATTCACATCAATGTCTTTGAATTCCGTGTCGACAATCTCCTCACAACTCTTAAACACGTCTGGGTGTTCGCTGAAGTTCAGCAACTCAGGATTCTCATTGGAGTTGAGTATGTCTGTGTTGATTTCATCATCCGTCGTATCGGTGGACTGAGAAACCTTCTTCAGGACACTATCCACCAGGTTTGAGGCAAAACTCTTACTTTCTGTTCCTTCGTGTATCGTCTGATGAATTGGTAGCGACTGTGGCCTGCAAGGTCGCGCATATGGAAATGTATTTTCTTCGCCAGCCGGTGTGTGCACTGCAGATATCTCAGTCTGCGTGGCAACGCCTTTATCGACTAAACTTGGTTTTGGTTGCATATTGGACACACAACGTTTAATCTCAGACATGGAGTCCTGGAGACGTTGAACCTGTTGACAATATAATACAATTAGCATACTTCCGTTAAACTTTTAGAATTTTGAGCAACATACATCCGAATTATATTACCTGAGTCTGCAACAGGTTGCACGCTTCTGCAAGATTAGTAACGACGTCAGTCTTAGAGTGGCAGGCGAGATCGCCGTCGCTACACCCGCCACCCGTTCCAACACTAGGTTGAAGGCTCACGACCTTCTTCCATAATGCATTTATAGCCTGCATCTGCAGAAGTTGCAGCTTGTGTTCGCTTTCGAGGGCTGTTCTTGTCGCTTCCATGTCAGTAGAAAGTTTTCTAGAAGCCAAAGAGACCAATGAAGACCATATGACATTAACATTGTTTTATATAGAATATAATTAATAAAATCTTACTGGATATATTTATTCGTCCGAATCATCTCAATTGTCTTCAATACATTAGTTGCCTTTTTATTCAAGTTCCTGGTGCGGTATCCTCGCCACATTCTTTGGATACAAATAGCTGCCTTCTCTGTTTGATCTTCTTCTTAATTAGAAATAAAAGTATAAATATAGTTACAGTTTAGTACGCATCAAAACATTCGATCATTACCTTTATTTGTATCTTCCTGACGTCGTTGAATAGCTCTGTGTCGAATACCATCAAGCTTAGCCTGACAGACTTCACTGTCTTCGTCACTACTTAAATTGGGATTATTGTCGACGTCACCATCACCATCCCTATTACGCCTCGTCAGATTACTCTTCATTCTGTCGCTTGCGCTTTTTGGTCTTTGAGCACTTCTACCTAAGTTCGGTGAACCTTTAGTGTTACGCCTCACCGGCAGCGTTTTACTCTGAACGTAATTATTTATTTTCACGCTATGCGGACATTTCCCATTAACATTTGTTACCACAGGCTTCGCAATGTTGACCTTTGCCACGGTACAATTAGTCGCAGAGTTGCTCTTCGCCAGTGCGTTGGTCTTCAGGGTACCAAGATTCGTCTTCGCCATAGGATTAGCTGTATTTATTATGGGTATCGCTTTTCCATTACTGTCAGGGCATACTTTAGAGGGCACCGTTATCTGACTAGGTGAATTTAATTTGCTGGGTGGTGTCTTAGGTAGAATTCGAGAGAGTCCTGATGGCGGTCGGAAGTCTGGACTCATCAAAGACTCTGGAACTGGTACTAGCTTTGTGGCTGCCTGCAGGGGACTTGAGGTTTCTAAATAATGAGATATAAATGAATAGAAACAAAGAAAAGAAATACAGTAGTTCAACGAATGATGCGTGAAATGATCTCTGCTCATTGAGCAGAAATGTTTTCTAGGCCGTGAAGATTACTTATTACTAAGTGAAGGGTTAATCTTTTCCTATAATTTAAGATCATACCTTCAACATCCTGCAACAAGTGAACATGCTCGTTCATTGACTTGTTGGCTAAACTACTCAGCATATTCGGATCCAGACTTTGAGTCATCAGACTATCGTGCTCGCTATTGAGGATCGCATGGCAGGAAGAAACCATTGCATCGGTGTGGCAGCTGGTCACCATCCGATCTGGCGAATGCATCTTCAGGGTGTTGCGTGACGAATCTAATTTAAGAGAGTCTGCTTAGGCGTGATATATGATTATTCGATAATCGACTAAAACGAATGTGCATGGAAGACATTTGGCGCTAGCAATGCCAGCCGAAGCGTGTAAATAATGTTAAGATATATGGATGCTTAAATATTACAGCAGCCAGTTAAAATGAGGCCATTAAAATGAATTAATATTAAAGATAAAGATTCAAAACTCTCAGTAAGAAGCGAATGCTGGGGATGAGATTACCTATAACTAATAATTAATTGCTCAACAAAATTGGTATTCTGTACTCAACGTTCCTAGTACCTTTGTAATGCGTAATGCAGGCGCAGTACTTTGCATCGTAAAATCTAGACGTTCGCAAGTTTTTGTCTTCATAGTGTGCCGACATTGGCGCAACTAGGGGACACAAAGAACGGTTCGTATTGACAAAACTCGCTCTTATAAAAGTTCTGTTATTTATTCCTTTCAATGCTAACCAAATTGAAGTGATAGAAGCAACGATTGAACATCTCATGCGCGTCATAGTTCAGATTTAGTCATTTTTAGTGCCCTCGTGAGGTGTTAGGATTATTTCTAATAAAATTATAATCGACCGTCTAGTTAAACTCACTGGGTCTTCTTGGGGAACTTGTCCTGTTCGTGTTGAGACGGCGCCTTGTCGCTGGCGACGGGCTCATACCGACACTGCTTAGACTGTGAACACTACCGGCATCGCTCTGTTGGCTTAGCTGTTGTTGGTGATGCTGCGCTTTGCTCAAAATCAGTCTGAGCTTCCGGTTCGTCTCGTTTTCCAATGTTTCACCGGACAACGGACAGACGGATGCCAGATATTGAGCTAATGGCGCATGTTCGCCTACACGAAACTGCCGGCCACGACCCTGAGAATAGAGCCACTCTGCCTTTAGACTGGGCGAGTGTTAGTTAATCCTTGTTAGTAAAATATTAGGTTGCTGTTTTTATTCCATTTTGTTCATATGAAATTCTAATTACCTTTCTATGGGATCTACGGCATAACCATCAATCGATTTCAAACTCATACACCAATTGATAACAAATGGCCGATAATCAAATCCACTATTATATATTGGTTAAGAAGAATAAACTGGGGACACTGTATATTATTGTACTGAAGTATGATAGAGTAGATGTTTTTGTAATAGACAAGTGTCTAATAATACTTGTAACAGCTGATGTATATTGAAAGGATACATGTTATTACCTGTCATACTGACACAAGGATTGTTGGCGATTGAGAAATTAACGAGATTCGTTAAATTTCCCAACTGAGACATTTCATTCAGATCCATTATGTTGTTGTTGGCCAATGTTAATGTTTCCAGTGACGTGGGCAGATAGCGTTCGCACTGTCGCAGTGTTATTATACGATTGTTATGTAAGAAGAGTTCCTGAAAGATTATTTTGTTCTTATTGAAGTACTTGCATGTAATATTGACATGTTACCTTTAGATTTCGCAAGTAAGAAATGTCTGATATATGGCTAATGCTGTTTTCAGACAGATCTAGATGCTCCAATTTAGTGTTGGTATGTAAATGTTCAATCGACTGTGAAAATAAGAATGTATTAGCAATTGTCTGTTATGCTATTATTTGTTCAGTATTGTCAGACACTGTACCTTAATGTTATTACCAGCCAGGCACAGTGTTTGTAGATTAATCATCTCTTTAATACCTTCTATTGCCAATATACCATTATTTGCTAGGTTCAAAGTTACAAGATTGTGTAACTTGGACACACCATGCATTCGTATCAACTGGTTCCTTACAACAGATAGCTAAAATTAATAAAATCATTGTTCCATTAATATCTCCTTTAAATCCCAATCAAAGTAGTGCTCTTGGCAGTGTTTCAAATATTTTTATTATTTTATATAATATACACTTCTATTTTGTTGTAAATACAGATTTCCATCATTCTGACCTTAGTGATTCTGTGATAGGAATCAAGATTGTCAAGCCTCTGGATCTCATTATCATCCACAATCAATGTGCTGATATCTGCATCAGATGGGCACCGGCTTAGCTTCTTGAGGCCCTGGCCACTCAGGTCGAGTGTATCGCACACCAAAGACTCTAGATCACGAAAGAAGTTCATCGTTAAATGCCTAAACATTGATTCCCAATACGCCCAGAAAGAATGACAGAAAGTGTCAAGATTGACAGGAGACAGAAGATTCGTCAGAACGATTATAAATATATGTTAGGTGTTGACGAAACTATGCTGTTTCAGTGCAGTACGAATTCATGAGAAAATCGATAGGCCGGTTCTCGTAAAAACTGGCCGAAAGTACACTCAAAATTTGATAAAATCATCACTAACCCGTAGAAGCCATGATGAATACAATAAGATGGCGGACGTCGCGGAGATGTCGCTACGACTATTGCTGTTGTTGCAAAGTATTTTGTACTGCCCAACAATAAAAACAGATGGAATCATTTTTTTCATTTCGGTTTAAATTTACTCCCATGACCCTTTAAAATAGCCGTTAACAATCTGTACAAAATTTTTAATGCATTAATTGACTCATAGATAATACGACAGGGACTGATGTGTGATAGACGATAGGTTTTTCTGATCATTATAAAGAACCTCATCGTTTAACAAGGGCGCGTAAAATACTACATATGATACTTAAAGATGATTGTTAATAATAATGTTGATTACGAATTGCTAGAAAATAAAAATTTCATTTTGCGGAATCGAGCTCTGTCATTATCGATTTCGCGTGTACTCCATCGGTCAAACAGTATATATGTAGATATATCGCATAAGTTGAAATTCTTCACGTGTAATATATTTTGTTTTTAACATTTTATTCAATTTGTGATACTTTTTTAGGCTTCCTCGAGGTCGGCACAGAAAGTATTCTAATTTTAACATTAGACCAACGTTTCGGTAAGATCTTTTATTTTAATATTTCATTGTATCCTCTTCAAATTTCACATATTCCTCTATACTCAAGATTGTCACGTGTGATGTATACCGCTTATCCGATCTTATATCAAAGGGAAGATGCGTCCACGAATCAAGCTTTTAAATATTTGTATACGACATAAATCTTCAAAATTTTTCTATGAGGAATTTGCAGAGCCGTTACCAAAATCTAGCAGAAAACTTGTTCGATTAAAGAAGTTTAAACACGTGGAAAGTGAACGCATTGATATAACCTCAAATACGGATTTGAAACGGATAACAACAAATCATTTCAAAGTTAATGATGAGTCAAAGAATTCAATCAACAATTTACGAGAAAATGATGTAGAAATTGAAGCAAGTTCTATCAACCCTAATGCAGCAAGGAAGTTTGTACTTAAACAGAAATCTATGACAGATGCTGAATTACAGAACATTTGGCAGAGTATCGATAGTGTGGATCTGTTTCACAATATTATTGAAAACAGTGAGAATAAGCAGTGCACTGAAAGAGAAGATTCAGAGTTAAATGTAGTATCAGAAGAATCAAATCCTGTTAATTTTGAAGTTTCAAAGGATGATGAACTACGAGTGAATGAATTAAATATGCAGATGATTTCGAAGAACTTATATGAACAATTGTTTGGACACTGCGATAAAGATGTGACATATTCGCCTGAGCAAATAAGTTGCATAAAGGAGGAATTAAAAGAGTTTGGGATAAACATAGACTCTTTTACTCGATTACCTGATGTTAATATTGCCTTGCCTCCATTGGAAGGTCGCAGTGTGGAAGACCATTTCTATAACATTGCAACAGTACAGACAAAGCCATATTTGAAGATCATACATGAGATTATGAAAGATGTTCCTGAGATGCCTAAAGAGTGGTTACTTCAAGAAGGATGGACTAGATATACCAAAGATAAAGTAGAGAGCGTAGATTACCCTTTGGAAGAAGGAATTGTTTTTGATGTGGAAGTCTGTATGTCTGAAGGAGCATTGCCAACCCTAGCTACTGCAGTTAGCAGTAAAGCCTGGTATGGATGGGTTTCTAAATCATTGATAGATGGACCAGGAATACCTGTGCAAAGTTTAGGACATACAACAGAGGTACTTATTCCCATAGAAAGCACGCACGAGCATAATGGTCGAAAATTGAATGATCACCAAAAGAAACCAAAGGTTGTTGTGGGCCACAATGTTTCCTTTGACCGAACACGGATCAAGGAGCAATACTGGATGAATTGTACAGGTACACGCTTCATAGACACCATGTCCCTTCATGTTAGTATCAGTGGAGTTAATAGCTATCAGAGAGCCATATTGAAATCGGATCAGAAACAATATGAATCTGAAGAATGGCGCAAGACTGCTTCCTTGAACAGTTTAGTGGAGGTTTACAGACTTTACTGTGGGAAAGAACTTGATAAGAAAGCAAAAGATGTATTTGTTGAAGGATCATTAAATGATGTCCGTGGACAGTTCAATCAGTTAATGATGTACTGCGCTCATGATGTTAAAGCCACACACACAGTTTTGCAACAGCAATTTCCTATGTTCCTGGAGAGATTTCCTCAACCTGTTACGCTAGCTGGAATGTTAGAACTTGGTGTGGCTTATCTACCAGTTAATTCTAATTGGGAACGGTACATAGAGGAATCAGAATCCACCTACGAAGATCTGAATTACGAAGCTAAGTGTACTCTCTCAAAAAGGGCTGATCAAGTATGCAAACTCATGCATAATGAGAAATACAAGGAAGATCTTTGGATGTGGGACCAGGATTGGAGTATACGTGACGTAAAAATGAAGTTAAAACTTTCGAAAGGGAAGAATCAAGAAGTAGAGGCTGAACGAGAAAAGAGGACAGCCTTAAGGGAGCAGTCTGACATTGAAAAATATTTAACTGATGGCGAAGATGAGGCAGATCCTCTCGAAGAGAAGTTTTCTTACCTACATGATACTAAATATCTACTGCCAGCCAAAATGCCACATATGCCAGGATATCCAGCATGGTACAGAAAGCTCTGCTTCAAAGAAAATGATGAGAATTGGGTACCAGGTCCACAGAATATTAGCACATCAATGCAGATCACACCAAAATTACTGAACTTAACATGGGAAAATTATCCACTGCATTATATGAAAGATCATGGCTGGGGTTTTTTAGTTCCCTACAATAATAATCTCCATGTCGAGACAAAATTGCCTTTAAAGCAGCTTCTGGAACACTGTCGGGTATCAAACGTAACAAAAAGCAACGATGACGTAGAATACGCAATGGTCTCCCTAAATAAAGATGTGGAGAGTGATCTTCATAAAACAGAATTCTGGCGACATAAGAAAGAAAAGAAGAGTGACTCTGAAAAGGCAAGTGGTTACAAAGGTTCGGGAATCTGGTGTAACGTTGACATAGACAATTGCTGTTGGTTCTTTAAGTTGCCGCATAAAAGTGGAAGCTCGTACAAGGTGGGTAATCCACTTGCCAAAGATTTCCTTAACAAATTTTCGGAAAACGTTTTGGCCGGTTTAGATGAAAGTGCTTCCCAAGTCTTAAACATTGCCAAAATGGTCTCTTATTGGCGAAACAACCGTGATAGAATCTTATCGCAACTGGTAATATGGATTGACGATAAGGATTTGCCAACAATTTCAAAAAAATCTAAGGGAAAAGAACGCACTAGGTATGGCGCCATCATTCCGCAGGTGGTTGTTTCAGGAACCTTAACTCGCAGGGCTGTGGAACCAACATGGATGACAGCATCCAATGCGCGAAGTGACAGAGTCGGTTCAGAGCTACGCGCTATGATACAGGCTCCACCAGGATACAGCATCGTTGGAGCTGATGTAGATAGTCAAGAACTCTGGATAGCATCCGTTATTGGTGATTCCTATCGGGCTAAGATCCACGGCGCAACACCATTCGGATGGATGACTTTAATTGGTACGAAATCCAATGGCACTGATATGCACAGTGTAACTGCTAAAGCAGTAGGAATATCAAGAGATCACGCTAAGATCATAAACTACGCGAGGATCTACGGCGCTGGACAAAAATTCGCTGAGCGACACCTTAAACAGTTCAACCCCTCGATGACGGAATCAGAGGCGATCTCCAAATCTAGAAAAATGTTCGCCATGACAAAGGGCAAACGAATGTACAAATTAAAATGTGAGGAAATCAATCCTGATCTTGAGGACAGATATTACTCTAGTTATGAGGCTTTCAAGATATCGAAGGTGTATGGTAAAACGATGCAGGAAATGTTTGATAAAGGACGTTGGGTAGGAGGATCAGAGTCGGCAATGTTTAATCGACTTGAGGAAATTGCCGGAAGTCCAAAACCTAGGACACCATTTTTGGAGTCAAGACTAAGCCGTGCACTGGAACGCAATGAGGACGATATCGACGACGAAAAGTATCTGCCTACAAAAGTGAACTGGGTCGTTCAGAGTGGAGCTGTGGACTTCCTGCATTTAATGCTTGTTTGTATGAGATGGCTGATGCGCGACAATGTACGATTTTGTTTGTCATTTCACGATGAAGCGCGTTACCTGGTTCCCTCACGATACAAGTACAATGCAGCGCTGGCTATGCACGTTACTAATCTATTGACCAGGTCATTCTGTGCCTCAAGACTTGGCATAAAGGACCTTCCTATGTCTGTCGCGTTCTTTGCTTCAGTTGAAGTAGACACTGTATTGAGAAAAGAGTCCAGCCATGATTGTAAGACACCTTCAAATCCTCATGGTTTGGAAAGCGGATACGAAGTGCCACCTGGCGAGTGTCTAGATATCTGGAAAGCGCTGGAAAAGTCTGCAGGATCTTTGGGACCTTGGCATAGAATAAAACCCAAAGGAAGATCCTCCACTTCCTCATCCTCTGATCCAGAGTCTGTCAAGTGTTCAAATTAGGCGATACGAAATTAATTTGAGCTGTTTTGAACAAATATTTCTAACATCTTTATTCATCTGCTTTATTATGATCATTGAAGAGCTTCGTGTGTCCTTAGGGTTACTATTATATTTTTATATCTGTTTTGAGATTTGTTCAGGAATTGCATTGTTTTCTAACGATAGTAATAGGGGCGTTGGTGCATTTATTAAAATAATAAATTACCGTGCAGTAATTCTTCGCAGATTATAGTATGTCCAAAGCTACCAAGCGTAAACATGTGGAGAAAGAAGTTCAGGAGGATTTTAGTATGCCCACTGCGAAGCAGAGTATCGTCCAACTCCTAGAATCCAGAGGTAACAATCTTCACGAGGTTAGAGAGCCCTCAGGGGACCAATATTTAGTCTCAATGCCCACCAAGTTTCGCAGAAGTATATGGGTAAAGAAGGGTGATTACGTCTTGATAGAACCGATAACAGAGGGCGACAAAGTCAAGGGAGAGATTGTTCGAATACTGACAAAGGTACAAATATATTGTTATTGCTGCTTTCTTATTTGTCATTGAAATGCTATTATGACTCAATTTTTATAGGACCACATCCAGATTTATCGATCACAGAATTGTTGGCCGCAGGAATTCGATTTGAAACAAGAAAAGAGTGAAACGTCTGAAGACGATTCTAAGAATGCCAACAAAGGAATAATCGATGAAACGAAGAAAAGTGATGATGATGATGACGATGACGCAGAAAATGATGATGATCTCTTTGTAAATACAAATCGACAATCTTGTTATCACGATACTACAGAATCTGAAAGTGATACAAGCACAGACCCATCCGATTCAGATTGACGAAAATATAATTTGTGCTATTTTAATTTACCATATAATCTCAAGTTTTCCTTCCTTGTATGATATAATAGTCCATTAATTATTTTACAGTATAATAGTCTGTATTAAATGTTAAGAGGATTTAACAATAGAATATATTTTTGTTACTAGAATGGATAATATGTATTTACTCAATTTATTTATTAAATTTCTTTCTGTTTCTCAGCGTAACATGCCTGTGGCAAGAGTATAAGAATTTCCTGTTCAGATATGGAATAAGTTTACCCAGAGGAAGCCTAAAACTTACTTGTTTCTTCGGAGTCACGTATTTTTATCGTAGCTACCCCACGACGTTCTCTCGAGAACAAATAAACAAGAAAGTCTTCATATAATATTGTCTCGACAAGATCATACAAAGTATTCGGTGTTATTTATGAATTTCGTCGGTCCAGATTTTATCGTGAGAATTGGGTTGCAGTGTCGGTTGGTTGGATTGTTATAATGTGAGGGTAGAATTCTTAAAATTAAAACTTCTGGTGAAAGGAACGAACGGCTCCTTGCGTTCTATAAGTTTTAAACCCAAACGGCAATTCCTTACTCTGCAAAGTTTGACAGTTCGTTTTGGTTACGGAAAAAAGTCTTTTAATCTGTACATACATGTTTCTATCTCTATAAGATTATAGGTATGTTTCTAAACTTACTGTCAGTACTGTGACAAGCGCTGTCATTTTTATCTATATGTTAACTTTATAAACACCCAATATATCATAGTTATAATGCGTATATAAAAAAACTGAAGGAGTTTAGAATTTCAGATTCACTCTACCTGGGTAACGTCTTGATGCAGGACGTCATAAATTCTCAGTTTAACCACAGACGGGAGACAACGACCAACGTCTTTGTAAACAGTTGCTCACTGAAACAGCATATGATCTCATGAATAAGTTTGTGTATCGTTTTTCGTAGTATCTATTCGTTCAGCTCAAAGATAATATTTGTGCAGCCCCAGTTTGGATAGGTGTTCTCTAAGCTTTAACAACCCTTTGTATTAGCTATCCTCGCACCTTCTTGGTTATGTGCTACATCCTTTCGGCCATGAACTTTCATGAATCACGAGGTTAGTCTAAGAAGAGTTTCCTAAAATTTTTTTCAAAATTTATTGTGTTACCCATTGTCCCTTCAGTTTTTTACCCTCGTCCACCGTGTCTTTATAAAAGGGGTGATATCCTTTGTAAAAGAACGCTACTTTCTTTTTATCAAGTTAATCAAGAGCTGATATAAATTTTCACGAGTTTGCGTTCCGCTTTTTTAATTGTAAGTGAGAAGCCTTTTAATGGCCAGAGTTGTGCCATTATCCAGGATACGGGTATGTTTTTATTGTTACTAAGGATACGGTAGAGAAGATACTAATAAAAAGACCATCCTTATGGGACTTTGTCTCTGAATGGCTAGTAAGCACAGGAGATATGTTGGAACTAGCAAAGATGTTCTGGAGGAAGTTGAAATGTCATATTGTTCAGTTCAGAAGTAGAATACACAAGGACTCTTTAAAAATATCTCATTGATGATTACTGTCAGGATGCTTGATAGTGTATATGGTTACTTAAGAAATTATTATCCTAGCATTTTTCTTTACATGTCCTACCAAGGAAAAAACTTTCCTTCTCTCTGGAGCAATTTTTCATTTTGCATTCTAATCTGGTTATGAGCCTCTCGTTGCAATCTTAAAGGAACTAATTTTGTAGCAATACGGCTACAAAACCACCGAGAGCGGTGGTATTGTATTGGGATTGCTCGATATAAGCCTCTAGCGAACTCTACTGTTTCATAATGCCAAGAGTATACATTGTTGAGCTTACATGTATAATTTTAACTGAAATTTCATATGATGCTGATAACGAAATATGCGTCCTAAATCTTGGAAAGTGGGGAAAGCTTCAGGAAACACAATGGAGGGGAAGATGCTTATGACAAGAGGACTTATAAACAGATTGGACTGTACCAAAGTGAGAGCTTCTCCTTCTTTTATTTTTTCATTCTCTTCGTCATCCCACTTTCCTATTTGGTAGAAAAAGCCGAATAGAATCGTCACGTGTGATATTTTTCAGTGAAACGGATTCACGTGTCATTCGACACTTTCGAAAAGAATGCTCTGCCCCCTGCCACGTGGCGTCTCTATTTCTCTGACATTGGTCGCCCGAGTTGAAAGAAGCTAATGCAGCTTCCAATCTATGAATGCATTCCATGCTTCATTATTGCGCCTTCGGGATACTCTGTCGTGCGCTTTTCATTCCTTATGGTAGATGATTCTGTATATAGATATAGAGTTCAACAGCTGAATTGGATTATAGCAGTCACCTGGTCATGAATTATACACGGAATGTACTGTAATATTTGAATGTTCGTTAAGTCTTACAGGTTTTTTTTTTTTTTTTTTTTCCTAAAAGAATGTAGGGAGTATTTTAATTTGAACATGTCTAATAAATCTTTTTTTTCACTTCAATTTCACTTACAATTAGAAATTCAAGACAGCGCAGAAATAATTAAAGTTTCACGTTAAACCCTGTATTCCATTGCCGTCTATGTATCGCCTGGGTAATTGGGTTTGTGTCTTAACGAACCTACAAGGTGACGAATGAGCGAATTTGAATTTTGGAAAATTAAAACAACTGCTTTGCATGAGACAATGGTGAACGTTGTGAGAAATGAATAAATGGTCCATTCGTGGGAAATCATATTGTACTACAGATTATGTGCACAGCTCTGTTATAAAGGCACATGACAAACAATGAAAAGCCCAAAGAGTGCAGATTCGGGCAGAGATATCGTTCCACGAAAAGGTAATATATAAAATTCTAGTTAAAATATTATTTTGGTATTGCTTCATTGAAGTTTTATTTATTTAAAGAGAAGCAATAAAAATGCCATGGCACTATATACGTAAGTCTTCGTTCACTAAGATATTCCAACTTTTCAGAGACGACGATACTGCACCCATATAATATTCATACATATAATTAATAAAAACTTTTGTCTTCCACGTCGAAACTATACGAAACACCCATGAGATAGATAGCGTACATCTAGGGGTGCAGCTTTTGCATCACACCAGATCTGAGTAGTCACCAATATTTTGGACGATTTACTTCTGCAATTCTTGTCTCTCTCTCTTTCTCTCTTTCTCTTTTTCACTAATGCTCGTTCGCTCCTACGCTGTCTCTGTTCTCCTCTTTCAGACATACTCGATTGCTCTAGTTTTTCCCTTATGTCACTGGAATATAAAAAAGGGTATATCATAGTCATTCAGTTTCATTGGAGAATTATGCAACACTCCGGAAAGAGAAATTAATTCTATTTAGCCCTGACTTGTACGTTATAATCAATGCAATAGTAGGATATCAGGTGCTTGGTATCAATTGGTACGATCAGATATACGTTGTAGTGTCGCAACTGTAATGTAGGAAAATTTTTTAGAATTGGTAAGGCTACACTGGAACTGCTCGAGCAAAAGTTGAAGGCAAACGTAAAATTTCGTGAAATATCGATCCTCCGTTTACCTATATGTTATGCGTGGCTTGATTGGGGTTAACAAATTTTGTTCAGCCTTTGGGAACTCGTAGAACGCAGAATTCTATTAATGAAAGTTCTGCAGGATTTACAAGTCATGCTGTACATGTTACGTGCAATACGTAGTAATATAATTACAAGGAAACCAAATACGCTTCTGGTTGGAAACTGCTAAAGCACTGTACCAGAAGGTAAAGGAATTGATGCTTTTTCGTATGCTATCTTTATGTTTTTATATCATTTTGTCAATTTCACTTTCTTATACCCTCGGGCGACGCAGCAGACTGATGCGAATCATTGGATAACCTGAAGGATCGATAACGAAATTCCGAAAATTACATCAGTTTGAGATTCAGAGAATTTTGTAAAGAATTTTCACGATTGAGATTATCCTGAGGGAGAACGAAATTTACAAGTAAAAAACAAATTCAGAAGCTCTTCGGTAAGTACTCTAGTATCTATTTATACATATAAATGTACACGTAGGTGACTGTAAAGCCATCTTAAGAAAGGTGCTGCCTAGTTCTTTTGAAGATGTTACAAAAAATTGAACCCTCTTAGACGGCCGCTTAAGATTTCGGCAGCTTTTTGAATTTCCCGCTCCATACCAGCTGAATTCAGTATTGAAGCCACTTTGCATTTCGTACGTTTTTCAACCCTATTCAGTAAAGAGCTAGGGACTGCTTATAAAATTCTATGTAAATGAGTATCATTTCCGTGCAATTCAAAATGAAAAACTCCAGAACATCGCAATTTACAAACCTACACCCCTCGGCATATCTGAACTGACAACGAAATTCCGTGAACGTTCTGCTACAATCGCATCTCACTGATTTTCTGCTTCATAAATTACGTGATTATATTTATAAGTATATCTTATTCATTACCTGTCACTCTTTCTCGTCCTCTCGCTTATTCTTTTTCGTTATATCCAACTTGCTATCTGTCACCACCAGCCTTCCTGTATTTGAGGTTAGCTTTTCTTCGCATGTATTTACCATTTTGAATTATCACAGATAATCATACTGATCCTGAAGGATCGTTAGTCTGGCTTTATTATTCTTCTACTGCCATTCAATACTGCCATTCATCGATAATCGTCAAGGACCTTTATCACGCAGATCGAGCTGACAGAGAATCAGAGGGCACATGGTAATATCAATTTCAAGATTGAAAATGACTAATACTTAATGCAACAGAAAGATATATGATTCCATTGTTATAAATCATCAGAAATAACGACGGATAATTGTTGACGAGTCACAAATGATTTTTCATAGATGATCGTTGTTCTGGTACTACGATGGAGGGGATGCTTTACAAGACGTCAGAAATTGGTAAACATCAGCTTGACAGAAAACACACGTTTGCTGTATTGTCTACAGCGCGTTACACGTTTATTAGATATAACTCATACTGATGAAATTCTTATTCCATTGTCAGTATACCTACGTGCGTACGTGGGACACGACGTTGATTGCTGCGACGTTTGACGTCGACGCGTTCGAGAAGATGGAAACGAAAGGCGTCTGACGAATTATTTTCGTACGAAGTAACTTGGTGCAGGTCGGCTTAGTCGCGGAGATGCTAGTCACGTTGTGTTGTGATTTTAATTGATCGAACGACAAACGCTGTTGTTACTTTGTGAATAATGATAAGAGTGTTTTGATTAGGGTTGTCTAAGGGTCTCGCAGTACCCAGACGTTGTTGTGCTGCAATTTGCGAAACTGTGGATAAGAGTGTTAGAGGAGGTCAGAAAGGTCGCTCCAGTTATCTTCAGCACCTGATTGCCAGTTCTGTCATTAAATCAAGGAGCTTTTTCGAAGTTAGGGCGTCGCTTGATCGGAAATTTCAAGAGCCTTCAGAACTTTTGTGATAAGGAGAAGGAGATCGGTCACAGGATGTCGGAACAAAACGATATTGCTGTCACCAACATAACGGAATGGGAGTATTTAGAAAAGATGCTTGGGCCTAAATACTTGCCTATGAAATTGGTGGCACCACTGACTCTTGCATACGTGATAATATTAATCAGCGGAATCGTTGGGAATGTTGCTACTTGCATCGTGATAGTGCGCAATGTTTCTATGCAAACGGCAACAAATTATTATCTCTTCAGTCTTGCCATATCAGATTTAACTCTCCTTGTTCTTGGTGAGTTTATACGTCGTCCGCATGTGTCTCTACGTGCTTGATTCTTTATATTTTTTTTCTTTGCTTCTTTATACGATAATTTTATTTAACAAAAGTGTTTGAGTGCTGAAACGCAGTTCATTCGGTTCTTTGTAGTAACAGGGCGAACGAAAGAAATTTCGTGGGTTTTAACATCACGGATCTATTTTGCATAGCTTACTGGGGTAGTTGTATTCAAAGGCTGGAATGTTTTTTTTAGAGCATTTCCAAAATTGGTGGGCGACAATAAGTTGGTGGTTTGCTGTTCGTAGAAAATTATGGAGCTATTTCCATGCGACTTCTTCTCTACGACTAATTGGAACGGCAAGTTTTTATCTGAAATGAGAAAATTACGGCAGGCCTTCTTGACTTCGCGTTACGCATCGTGAATTTGAGATGATAATAAAAGAGGATGTTACTTCTTGTCCTCTTTTTCACTCTTTGGTGAGATAAGAGCTTTAAATTAATCTTTTCATTGTGTACAGAGGCGGTAGATATCGTGATATTGTCTATTTGCCAGTCAAAGCGTTGAAGTTAATTTGCGTCATTTGCAGGTCAACACTGAGAGCATTGCAACGCTGCTTGCGATGGGCTTAAAAAAATATAAAATATACCCAAGTCATAATCATGATAGTCGTCGGCCTACCGCCAAGACGTCACATTCTCAAGATACCTGCTCCCATTTTTTCTCATTCCCCCACGTAATCCTTGAGCACTTTGGAAATTTGTAGAATTACTTATTACTGCTTGCGACACTTTTAGACTTATCAGACAGTTGTTTTGATTAAGAGGAGGGTCGAACATACTAGGAGGCTTACTTACCTAGGAAGGTCGAAGAAATCGTTTTTTTTAATTTTCTAAAAGTTTCGGTGTTTTAACCATGTTTTCCTGGAAATTCAAATTTCAACTCGTGAGAATAACGAAGACACAGTGGTTTAAAAAATTTGTTCATTTATACCTTTAAACCTTATGTAAAACTCTAAACTCGTTTTCCTGAAATTGTGTTCTTAAATTTGGTACCCGAAAAATTTCCAAAAAATCTGAACTGATTTACTTGAAACTTTGCACGTTTAGTAATACGGATTTATTTTCGAAGACTAATTTCTTTGTTAATGACGAAAGACGATTCTTTTGTAAAAACCCAGATATGACAAAGTCTAGTTTCAACTGTATATTTTTAAATTTTTCCTAAGTTTTTTAATTTGAATTATATCCCATGAAAGATACATCTGTTATCGCAAAGTTCTGTTTTTTACATATACGTCAAGCCAATGACCATGTCTCCGTCATTGGTCAATATATTTGTGCATATCAACATTTCTATAAAATACCTGCAAAACACATACTTATTACTGAACAAGAATCAAATAATTATACGTTCTCGTTTCTTACCAAACAATTTTCGAATAATTTCTTTGTTTTTTTTTTTCCACCTACGTAAATAAATCCTCCCTTAATGCACCACTTAAAATTTTTTTTAACTATTGTCTATTTTTAATTTAACTATTCTTACCCAAGATAGTACCATAACAAATCCTAACCGGTGCATCAATACTGGTACCAGTACTTAGCCGAGACCCTAAGATTTCTCTTTAAGTTTCTTGTCTATGCGAAAGCCGCCACTTGAAAAAACAATCTCTTAGAAAAATAAACCTTAGCAGGATACTATTTTCAGTTTAAGTATTATAGGATGCGAATAACTATATAAAATCCATAACCAGTGCAAGCTAACATTTTAGATTCCGTAAATACCAGAGGCGAATCTGGAAATCAAATCTAGTAAATTCTCCAGTTAGTTAAAAGAAACATATAGTACGGTACATGATAGTGTTCGCAGAAGATGCAAAAGCTATTGTGAAATATTGCACGTAAACGTAACCCTTGAATCTCCATAATACGGCCACTGTTAAAACTACGATGGTAGGTTGGACAGCGATGAAAATTGATCGCCGTTATAGTCGAGCTGGGATTATATATTGCACGTGCTTATATAACCCCTAACATCGTTCAAGGTATGGGATACCCTTGCCAAATCTCATTTTACTAATAAATTTATAACCTATATAAATTCATATAAACGTACTCCTTGTGTTATTTTAACACCAATGCACAAGTGCAGTCACAATGGGACGCAGGGCGTGTAGCTTTTCTATTGTGTCAACGTTCAGTCACGCTATTGCGAATATGAAGCTTTTGTAAAGAATTCAAGAATGCTCAAGACGTTGAGGGAGTGTGGAAATATAGAAAATGGATTCCAATAAAGTTAGTTATATTATTTCCTTCTTCTTCAAACGCGAGGTTATTTTTTTCATTTTTTTGATATCGCCATTTCTTAGAAACCTCAAGAAGTCTGAGCAGTATTCCGGGAATAATTTTTGTTACTGTTTATTTTCCGAGAAATTGAGTGTAGTTTTTATCACGATTCTTGAGATTGTTATTATTGTTCGATAGGTAGAACACATATATATGGTACAATCTAGCAGCGAAAAGCTGTCTGAGACGTCATAGGGAATAACATGGAAAAATGTATGTCATCCGAGACACCTTTTCCCTACTAAACAATTCTCGTGAGTGAATACTACATGGTTAATCGGATGATCATTTTGAGTCTTCCGGGGTTCTAATCTTATTTGTCCCTGGGGAATTGGAATCGATAGGTTTGTATTGGTTGTAGAATCGTTATCAAGTGAGATTAGAAGCATCAATCTCACAACCCTATTAAGTACAGTAGCATTGCTCATGGCATTTCATTCAGCGCTCAAATTAAACGTTGAATCTGACAGAAAATTCTCTTGGGTCCACTTTGAAAACATCCTGATGGGTCCTATGTCTACGTGATAGCAAACTAAGCTCAAGTTACTTTAATTTTTTATTCAATCTTCAATATTTTTAAGTAGCAAAAATCGACTACCAATCGAACATTTTCTCGAAGCACCCAATGAGCTCAAACGTATTGGTTTAGAAAATTGACAGCTGGTAGAAGATTCGCTGGTCTTTATTGAAGTAGGGATCAGGATGCTTCTGCTTCAAACCAAAGTATTCGGGGAATTAACGCTACAGGAACAATGCGTATCCCTTGTGATCGATCAATTGGATTCAGTGTCCCAAGAATCAGGAAGAGGTGGAGTATCGAAATTACCATCGTTCGTTTAATTGGAAAAGATTAGGAATTTCCCAGGGACGGTCCTCTCTCCGCATTTCAATGAATTAATTTTAACTAATCTCACTAATTATCCAGGGTCACGAACTGCCTTGTCTTTTCTTTGAAGTCATCTTCTACCCACAAGAAATTGCTGTATCTGAACATCCATTTCGAATTATAAAATTATAATAATTATCGATGTATATTAACCCTCTTTTCTGAATCCCTTTAGCCGGTCATTGAGGTAGCTTATGTCAGGTTGGTTTAATTAAATCTAAATTGAATCAAAGAACGTTTTGAAATTAGGTCTTATTCGGGTCTTATTAATCCAGCTTAGGTATTGCAGGAAAAGGTATGAAAATTCCTGAGCTCTGGATTCTCGAGGATGCAGACAAGTTTTATAATTACTTTATAAACAGCCGGTACCCTACTTATAATAATAAGGATCATTCGGTTTTACATTTAATTATCATGGACCTTTTACGCCTGTTAATATTCGGCGATATGATGTGGCATCACGCTACCAATTAACGGGAGCTCTCTTTATAATGTAGCTCATAAATTTCATTGTTCCAAATGAATTCTTAAAAGGCCTAAACAGAATGGGAGATGCGAGGGACTTCTTTCCATCGAAAGTCATAAAAGGATGACCCCTACAAAATTCAAATGGACTGAAACGACCACGTTTCGCCAAGAGAGAAAGTTTTGCGTGGAGACCAAATCGTTTCTTGTTTCTTGGTGTATAAAAATGACCCTTCGGAATAATTCTCTCTTCTTGACACAAACCCTTATTTCTCTCTGCTCATTATTCCATGTAGTGCTACGTTTTTCAGTAAAGTTTTTACGTTTCTAGAACTGACCTGATACTGTGTATATTTACTAAAACGAAAACTTGACTCTACCTTTTACAATCGAAATAACGTAGCCAGTTATACCAACTTTTACATTGGGTTAGTAAGAAAGTCTTGCAACACTGAAAGATTTTCTTTGGAAAATTATTACATTTTATTGCATTTTATATATTTATCCTTAATGTCTGTCAAAAAAGAAGCTTCCAGACCGAATAATTTTTCTCTAGAATATTCTAGACCAAATTCAATAAAAAGGAAGAGTAAGAATATAATGCAAACAAAAAATGTCACAAAACTTTCTTAACAACCCAATAATATGAATGCTCATAGAGTATACTTTATTCTTGCAATCCCACGTCAGCTTTCTCCACTTAGCATTATGTACGCAATCTACATCAAAAGTATTAAAAGGTCGAAATGACCAATTTGAAGCAAAGAAGGTACGTAGGTAATGTAGGTTCATGAACTAGTAATAAACAGATATGGTATATTCGTAAGTGCCGCAAGGTCATGAGGTTAGGCCAATCCGATTTTGAAATGAAAAGATAAATACAGAATGCACGTAAAAATGTATGTCTAGTGAAAGCTTCCAAGCGCCCGGGCCGAGCAGGTAGGCAGAAACTAGGTAAAAATATTAGATCCATCACAGCTTGTTTTTTTAAAGAGAAAAATAAAATTCATATAAAATGTTGACCGATATGAATTATATTATTATTCTAGTGTACGATGATTTGTAGGTTTGCCGAACGAGTTGAGTTTCTATTGGCAGCAGTATCCGTGGGTACTGGGTGTACCACTTTGCAAGATAAGGGCTTACGTCTCAGAAATGTAAGGAATATTCATCATATCGTCGCTCATTATTCATTTTTATTTACAATTTCTCATTTCCTTTCATGCCATGAATGTCTAACAATACTTTATCTGTCTTCCAGGTCTTCCTACGTCTCAGTATTAACTATCGTGGCATTCTCGATGGAGAGATACCTTGCAATATGCCATCCATTTCAGGTTTACAGTATAAGCGGTTTGAAGCGTCCTGCACGTTTTATCTTAGCTGCATGGTCTATTGCCATCGTTGCAGCACTACCATTCGCAGTATATACTACAGTGAATAAAGTTGAATTTCCACCAGGTGCGTTTAATTCGATTCTCCCGAAGGAGAACATTCCCAGATAGTAAAGTGTCGCTGAAGAAAAAAAGGAGACAGCAAAAAATGTCTGCTACTTGTTGTCTATTCGTCTGGAACTTATGGACGGGTTTATTGGATCATTCAAGTAGCATGCAACACGTAAACGTGAGTTACTGAGCAACACGTAGAGAAAGCGATTCTGATACGTTCTTGACAAAGCAATTGCTGTTCGTCAAACATTTATTTTATTGCCAATTGCCACTACTGCTGTTTGCTGCTCTGTTTAGGCAGTTACGTGTTGTATCCAAGTGACAGCAAAGCGGACGCAACATGCTGCGATTTTGCTGATAAGCTTATTTGTGATTGATAAGGCGTTTTTAGAAAATTTATAAACACTTTACTATCTGGAGATAGAGTCCGATTAGACTAAAATTTGACTAGAGGCAACTCTGATTAGGTTCTGGAAATTATTCGGATGAATCTGCGATATGCGCCATCCTCCAACCGGATCTGCCTGAATTTCCCCTCTACGAAATGAGCTGCATTGTCTTTTTCTTGGTACCGATGACGGTTATCCTGATCGTCTACACAAGGATGGGTCTTCGAATCTGGGGAAGCACTGAGAATCCTGTTGGACAGAGTCATAGTGACTCACGTCATGTTCAATCCAGGAAGACCGTCGTTAAGATGCTTGGTGAGTTGAGTCTTGATTAATCACGGGCGACATGGAAAATATGTGTACCTGGTGAACAAAAATTTATAACAGTTTTGTAGTATCGATATATTGTGATTCAGGAGTATTGCACCGACTGAAGTTAGTCTGTTCATTTAATTGTGTGGTAGAACCTGCTCCAGATGGTACGATACTACTGAATGATTTTACATGTTATATGCTACATATAAATAATTAAATGACAAATCTGTTCACTGCCTGGAAAAATATCATTAGATCCTAGTTGATCTAATTCAGATTTAACAGGAACTAATCGGATATCGATTTTGGGAAAATTGGCTCGTTCAGAACAAATTTTAAATCTCGTAAAATCTAACAAAATCTGTTCATATTTTGCTTGAAAATTGTTTTAACGTTATGTTAGTTATGAAGTCAGATCTGATGAGTCAGATCTAAGTTAACATTGGAATAATGTTTGAAATCACGTGGGATGACATCCAATCAGATCTGGTCGGATCTAGAATCTGATCTGAACGATCCACTTTTCCTTAAACCAAGATCTGATCAAATCTAATTAGATCTTAGTTAGATCAAATCAGATCCAATTATTTTTTTCCCAGGCAGGGTTAGTGACTTCAAGGAATTAATGAGTGGACTCCATTCCTTCGTAGTTTACTTCAAGTTTTAATCCTGCTTTACTTTCAGGCGCAGTCGTCTTTATGTTCTTTTTGTGCTGGGCACCTTTTCACACACAGCGACTACTTTATATCTATGCTCAAGAACAGGATTACTACCCTGATCTGAATGAATGGCTGTATATCCTTGGTGGCTTCCTCTACTACTTCAGCGCAACTGCCAATCCAATTCTCTATAATTTGATGAGTGCCAGGTATCGTGAGGCGTTTAAGCAAACTCTGTGCTGTGGACCACGACATGGACATACTCGAGGAAGCTCCAGGGAATCAAAGTCAACGATCTGTAAATGTAATTCCAGTAAAGGGGATCCCGAACATTTGGGTCACGTGCCCAGCCTTCGATGCTCCATCAGGTTAGTTTTACAATGAAGTTCATTGGAATTTTCAAGAAATCTTTTTATCATGCTGCCCTCTATATCTCACGCCAGCCTGTGTTTCTTTATTAGATCCACCATTAGCCAGGCTAAGGAGATGTTTACCTTGAGTCCCGATAGACAGAATGCTGCAAAGATCCAGAGAGAGTCAACTGTTCCCGCCAGGCGTAAGAATCAGTTCCTTCTACCGGAAGCTGCGCGTGACTTGGAATCTGCTAGTCCTCTTCTTAGTAAAACGAGATTGGCAAACAAGCCCAGTAACGAAAGTTCCTCTTCGCACAATAGACTGGAGGAGTCATTGTCGACAGCCAGTAGCCTTCTCTGACAGTGATATATGGTGCTTGGAACTTCTGTGAATGAGAAGAGAATTGTTCTTTTCATCTAGCCAAGCTGTGGAACCGAAACAGGAATTCTGCACCCATTTTACGGTGGTCCACTTATGAGAAATCCTGCCACCTGACATTATTAGAGGAAGTAGCATCATGTTGAAAGGAACATTATAGCGCGAGCAATCACATTTTTACTACGTTATTACATATACATAACAAATATATTGTTCTAATTTATGATAAACGATTATCAGTTCGTAATTCTTGTCTCTTCCTTATGAAAAATTTCAGTGTGAAAGATCACTCGTGCAAGAAGATCAGCATTTGACCTTTTTTTTGTACATACATCATAAAGACTGATGCGTGATCCTTGAGACATTTCGTGCCTAACAGCCATTTGCCTTACGTCACTTCTCCATTACCCGATACGTTGCTTAACATGCGAGCGAATAAAGAAATTACTTGCCAACAGATAATGACGTCAAATTTCAGGTCATTGCGGTCGACTTTACACGTAGAACCGCTGACCAAAAAAAAGAAAATATTCGGTAATACGAAAGACAGATGTTGGTCGATTCATTCAAGAAATTATTTACGATGCATACTACTGGTGGAACGAGCGCCATCGCCGTACTGTACTCAAGGGAGAAAGGAGTGTCATAACAAGAGAAGAATGGTAAATAAGAGATACGGAGAGTGAGTGTGAGGGGAAGAGAGAATGAGAATGAGAGGGAGAGAGAGAGAAAGAAAGCCCTAGGGGCGAACCTGAAAAATGTTTAGGGTACTTCACAAAGTTCGACACTTACATCAGTAAAACGTCATACGATCGACTAAAGACCTTTAAAATTATGAAGGGCTTTCGAAGTATGGACTCAAAGTGTCTGATGCAGATAAGCCGGCTCACGTTTGAAGTGGTTACTGAAGGGAATTGATGTATGCGCTTCCTTGCTAGTAGCCAAGTTATCCCCAGGCTCGAGAATGAGGTTGTTGATAATGGGTGGGTTCGATTTCAGACAGGATATCAATCATAGAATTTCAATCGATTTTAGGTTCTCGATGGGTGAGTATAAGGGATGCTGCAATTTCCAAAGGTCACCAAGCTAGTCAAGAGGAATTACAACGCTTTTAGAGCCGCGTCAAGAGCCTCGTATAAGATGCGATACTTTTTCGGCACCTTTCACGCAAGAAAAAACTATGTAAAAACGAAAAATGCTAAGTGAAAATTTGTGTAATCTTGAAAAAAAATATTGTTCCCTATGTGGAAAAGTAGTACATGTCGATGAAATGATATATCTGATCGCTGAAAAGAGAGTCCGTAGAAGATAAAGTATTGAAATATAGTGTACCTTTTTCTTTTGAATTTTGCTTTACCTCCATTTTATACATATAACCGCAAAGGAATTTAATAAGTGTGAATGGCTCGATAAATCGAAGAAATATTACATACCGTGCTAGTTCACTCGAATTCCGCGTGGCGGATCGTAAAGGAGCATCCGAAATACTTTTGTAGATCCGTTCCAATCCGTTCAAGGTAAGTAAGTGGCAGAAACAAGATTATAAAATTCCATTAATTTTCCTTGCACAGCATGCGACAGCATTGAGTATTATTAAATGGATATACAAAAAGTTTTAAAATCAATTGCCCTTATGGTATTAGTTTGAATTTAAGGTTAGGATCATACGTTCCCTTGTTCAAAATCCTCTTACACATATTACATATGTCCCTATAGGGATTTCCTTAGGCTTATCAAATAAGTTTTAGATGTGGCCCAAAATAACTAAGGGTAGGTTTCCTCGAACTTAATTGAAAATTTCCATCATAATAGCTCTTGGGTACATTAGTAAAACCTAACCTAACGACGTCGTAAGTGTAAATAACCTGACAGGGACCTAACCATTAACAGCTATCGTTACCTATTAACCGACATTAAGGTCCTTCCCCATAGTTATTTAGTGTGATAGACGCTCGGTAAATGCTATTTAGAAGTTCGTACATAATAAATCAGAATAGAAAGCTTGTTCGAAGTAAAATTATACAGTGTCACAGAACTTGCACGCAATATACTTATTACGTAGGAAAGGTACGTAGTAATAGGTACAAAAAATATTCTGTTAACGCCTATAATTGTAATAAAACTACCTACACGTTCTGGACAAATCTTCTCTTGTCACTTTCCTTTTCACTCAATCACACTTAACCTCACTTTTCAATTCGTAGCACGCACCGAAGAGAACTCACGTGTCTCATTCAATTTAAATATTATAAATCGCACTACCTTTCTCAGCAGAGCAACGTATATTACCATACTACTTTGTGAATGACATATTGCATTAAGACTAGTCACATTCTGTTCTTTAAAATTTTGAGATATTTCATCGTATCCGTAGTTAAAACTCGTCAGCTCCCGTAAGTATAGCCTGGCTGACAATGTGTCTCCTGCCCTGTACTTGGCGCGCGACTCTACCGAGTCTTTCGATCTTATAATTTGTACCTAACCTCTAACTGTACATCACTAAGGTATGTAGACAGATAGCAATTTCCACCGGTTTCAATGAAATAGGGTCATCAAGCAAGTTTAAAGGTTTGTCAAGTTTATCTTTATGTAAGCTTTATTGTGAGAAGTGTCTAATTCGAAATAATATAATCATAAAGCTGATACTGTCCGCATTAAAATGTATTATAGGCGGACACGTAGTAATAACCTTGCTGACTTGATTCATGAAGTACGAAACGCTCGACACGTACAGACATATCGTACCCGTGACGTAAGTCGAAAATGTGGTATATTTACTAAGCATTTTCATTAGCGTCCGTTATGTCTGTCTGATTTTCGAACAATCTATGTGTATGCATATACATCGCCTTTGGCAATTAAATGTTGGAGGTATTTGCACGTGTAATCAATATTTAACCTTTAATGATATCGGTGTATAATTAAAAATTTGTTCACATTTTCATTATGATATTTCAAACATAAGATGATAGTCTTCAGAAATTCATAATTTTTTATGCTACATTGTCATCACGTAGCATCGTGTTAAAAAATCTCAGATTCGATTACGAACGCTTTAATGATCAACTGTCACTTTAAAAAAATGAAATGTTAGTGCAGAGGCATATAGACAAAGTTCCTGTCCGCGTTTCAACTGTAGACTTCTCATATTAATAATCTTCAACTCTGAAACAGAAAATATCTAATGGACTCAGCGAATTTCAGATATTAAGTATCGCGCTTAAAAAAGTTCACCGAATTTTTACACAAGAAGGTATTATCGAAAGATGCGAGAATAAAATCGACTTCGTATTAGAATATTTGCGGTTTTCGTAGGAAGTAACTGGCAACGCTGTGCATCGTCAGCTGTGCTGTCGTAATCATCGTTGATTGGATTTCTGAGAAAAAAAAATCGGAAATTGAAAAATTATGTAGAGTCCAAGTTCCGCATATTTTATGTATCACAGAGCTTTAAAAAAAACTCCTAAAATCGTTTCATGATATTACAGCTTTACATAATCGAAAATATTAGGGACTTCGCTTGGGTAACCACAAAAAACATCTATGTTCGGTCTACGAGTTTGATGTTATTTTTTTGACAGATCCAATACGATGAAGTCTCTGGCAAGCCATGTCTGACTATCCGTAGAATTCTTCTTACAAAGTATGCATGGGCATGGTTTCGCAATGAATTATACATCGTTTCTCTATATTAACATATATTTCCAGAATTTTCTAGAAACCCACGCGTGATTCGTTAAACACATCATCGAATGCGAATCACATATGCGAATTTAAAAAAAAAACCATTGACTTCGTCGACCGACTATACGCGCTCGGAAAGCCTGAAGTTTCCGACGGTAAATGCTCTAACGCTAATCCTTATTATGGATAGATCGGTGTGAGACATTTGTTTTCAATCTTCCATTTCAAGCTAGTGAATGTTTTTGCGGCTTAGGAACCTTCTACACTGTCTACAGAAAATAGAGGAATCGTAGGATAATAGTAGCGTGTAAATGAAATCGACAACCTTTTCAGCTAATAAGATCAAAGGTTACAGACGTAGTACGGGGGTGTATCTGGTAAATCGAATTCAGCCAAAAAAGTATATGGTAATTTCGTAATGATAATTACCTAGAAAGAAATCGCAGTATATTAGTGACGTTCGTTTTCACATTGCAGAGTGGCATTTGCGAGTTATATAATCAGACATAAAATTGGATTGTACGCTGAAGAGAATATGGCTATCCGGATAAGAATCTTAAATTATTACGACTAGTAAAAAAAAGTTTAAAACTAGCGTACACAATCACGTTGAATAATGGTAAGATGTGGCGGTCACTTTATTTCTAGCAGTAATGCGGTCAAAAGAAAATCGAAATGGAAGATAATCGGTATCGCGATTCTTCTATGTATAGAATGGCTATCACTCTTTTCACAGGAATAATACTATAGATAAATAATATCTTTTATTGTATTCTGGAATTGTACATACCTTTTACCATCCCTTTGCTTGTACAAAGATACCTATCGTAAGAGGCCAAGGGTATAATAAAAGAATATATACAAAGGTAAAATGAGAAATTGAGGAAAAATTGTAACAGAAAATAAAGAAAAAATATATAATCTAACAATCTAATCTAATCCAATTCAAAACATATTGAGTGTACATGGAGCAATTTCTTGTAAACTAAAAAAATGTTCGACTTACAATAGTATAATAATATACAATGTATAATATAGTTATGAGTAATTATATGTTTATATTTTTTTTTAATATATGTGAATAATTATAGATATAGGTGTAGGTATAGGTATATACAGGTATCTCAGAAATTATATTAGAGAAAGGGAAAGAGAGAGAGAGGAAGAGTGGTAGAAGCAGCAGCTTGCGTGCTTACGGAAATTCCATTACAGTTTAGCCAATGACGATGGCTTCTTTCCACAGACAATTACAATACATATAAAAGTTTCTATAGAATTCTCCATTTCCTTCTCACTATCTTTCTTCTTTTGTTTATTTTCCCCTTTATCTTCCATCTCAGAACGATCTCGAGATACGATAGCGCAGAGATATCCCATTTTCCCGCTTACGTTCCCTTAAAATGGATACTTAGTGGCGTAGCTCATGAATCAGTGGAGAGATTTAGTATGAAAAATTTATTGCATCTCCGAGGGGCGAAAAGAATTTTTCCGATGACTTTTTTTTACAGCCCCCACTCAAACCATTCTGGTCAACCGAAGAGGCTCTAGAGGATATTTCGAGAGTTATCGACGCTCATTCGCGCACCACTGCCAGGAGTGGAGTTATAAATCTTAGGTTAGTAACGACGGGCTCGAGTGTTGCCTCTTTAACGTAGCTATGGATGCCCTTATTCTGCACGCGTAGTAAATGCCCCTAGAATATTTATTAAAAAAACCATCCATAGGATAATCCTTCAGTGAAATTATCCCATCGGTTTTAGGTTAGAATGACAAATAGGAAAGAAAAAAAGCTAGGCTAGATTTTAAATCCCATACTGTATAGTATTTTCATGTATATTTATGAAGTAAAGGTACCTGCTATACCTGTATACATATACAACTGTTATAAAATGTTAAGTTAACATTAATGAAAATGCCTATTGTTATAACATTATAAAAATGCATACAGGATGTTCAGTATGACAAACGATCCTTACAAGTATGACTGTACAGTTTCGTACGAAAAGAAAAGTAAAAGAATTACTACACGTGACACTACGTGAAATTGGCTCTGTCGTAAAAAGTAAATGAAGCGGCTAACTTCAGTTAATTCAATGCTCTTGATTAATGCATTATAGGTATGGTGTACGTCGTATATGAGAGTTTTATTTATTATTTTTATTTTATTTTTAGTCATTGATTTTCTCTTTACTTCAGCGAGATAATGTCCGTCCCAATCACTGGTTGTCCGTTATATCGTATTCCCATCTCTCTTGCACACACGATTTGCCCTGTAATTGGTATATTTACCTTACTGTCAGTATTGACGGTCACAAAGGAACAGTTGGAAACATTGAAATCTGATTTGAAAATCGGCCCACAAACGGCGCAGTATTCATTTTTTTAACCCACCCACCTACAGACATCGGCCCCTCTCGTCGTGGATGTGGCACGAAATTGAAAGCCGACGAAGTGAGCGGTATGTGGGGATCCAAGAATAAAAAATCGCAATAGAAGCAAAAGTTGAAGAAATAAAATTACCTTTGAATTTCCGTCTCTTTCTTTTCGGTATACGGGACGATTTGGTCTAATACGACGTTGTACGACATCGTTCAGGATACGTCAACGTCTTCTTTAATCGACGATCAGCGCTTTTGAAGAAAGAGAAAGAGAGAAAAGAGATGACTTTATCAAGTAGAAAATGATAAACGGTTAGATACTGCTGTGAGTACATTGTTTATGTCAAAAGTGCGTGCGTACCACGTATGTTGTTTTTACGAGCTCTTTGATGTCTTGACAGAGTGGGTCCTTTAGGCTGTCTCATTTTGTATATCTTTTATCTGCATTTCTTTGTCCTTTTTTATTCATCAATCTCTCGTCTTGCCTTTAGACAACGACAAAACCTAATATCGGGACACTTTGCTTCTCTGCGCCAATATCAGAAAATTTGTATCGTCAGATACGACGATGTCAAATCTTAAGAGGCGAAGAAGTCAAAGAAGAATTACGTTTGCCATTCAATCTACGCACTTTCTGTTAACAGCTTGCACCCCTTTACTCATTTTATTATATTTGGCTTCGTCAGCTCTGCTCCAAAGCGATCGCTATAGCGTTAATGACTTTACGTTACCGGTCTTTGTCGTCCCTATTATTTCTCTACTTTCTCTCTTATTATCACGCGGACCGTACGGTATCACGTTTTACAGGGCAGATGGTGTATTTAAAATATTTGGTCTTGGCTAAGTGGCTAAGACTGTGCTGTCTGTGAAGAGGCTTTGGAAGAAGGTAAAAAACGGAGTCTGGATAAGAGAAAAAAAAGAAATAAATAGTGAAAAACTTCTTGCAATGTTTATCACCGAAACGTGGCAAGGGTCTTCTCTTTATCTTTAAATTTTTTCTTTTTTCTTTCTCTTCCTTCCTTTCGCTCCCTACACCTTCAACCTACGTGCCTTATTGGCCAAAGTATCGCTGGGCGGTGCTGTTATGGAGGTCCAGGTTGGCACAAGCGAACTCGCGGAGCTTCTGGGGTGAACAGCGCAGTTAAGGGTTGGTTGGCTGCCAGATGGAGCGCGTGGGGTTGTAGGGCAGCGTGCTATCAGCCTCACTTGTTCGCGGTCTGGCAAACCGCGCGTACTACAATCATCTTCTACCGTAAAAATTGGCACTTCACTCAACTTCACTTTGCTTTATCTTTATCGAGGGAGACCCTCGTTATCATTCGACCGAAACTTTACACCAGCTGATTATATGGATCGGATCGATTCCTCATGAATTTACGTGATCTCTGCCGCTTCAAGAAGCAGCGAAGGGTGCGAATCGCATAATGTTTTTATCTTGTGTATTTACATATTCATCGATTTATTCGATGATAAATTTGCAACAGGTGCTAAATGACTGGTTGATAAACATTAGTGCGTTATCCCTGTGAAAGAACCTTTAATTTCAGAAAAGATGTTTTATTTGTGACGATAACACAAGGACTCTTCGTGTACGCCGGAAGTGATCCTATGAAAAGGGATTTTAAACGTGCCGTGTTCGGACTCTGACGTAGATCCTTATCCTTATTGTTATCTACAGAGAACTGTGAACAGGCTGATTTCATTAGTATAAGGACTGGCTTAATTATGGAACCCTCGAACTTCTTTCCCACCCCCGTGGGAAACATGTCAGAATTCATGAACCTCAGCGAATCCGAATATCTCAGGATGATGCTGGGTCCTAAACGACTTCCTCTGAAGGCTGTACTTCCTGTTACGGTTGTCTACTGCCTCATTTTCGTCACAGGGATCATTGGCAATCTGATGACGTGTATTGTTATTACGAGGAATTCTACCATGCAGACTGCTACCAACTACTATTTATTCAGTTTGGCAGTGTCTGATCTAACGCTACTCTTATTGGGTAAGCAAATCATTGTCATTGATATTATATTTTTTTTAACACGACGCTATGAGATCGTGACATTTATTATGACTTTTATAATCGATCAAGAGTTACTAAAATATTTTATTCTCTTAATCATGTAAATGATGAAGTTGCCAGTTGCAATGTTGACATACAACATAGTAACGATACTGCTGCTGATAAGTCTAATATCATCATTGAAGGGACATGTATACATAATTAAAGGAAGCTTAACTTCCGTCAGTTTCCCTTGGCCGGCGAATCTCAGAAGAATTTAATTAATTCTATTTCCCTCTCTTTAGTCGTTCTCTCATTTGCTCATTTACTCATGTGATATTTATCCAATTTCATTTTGCGTTCACTAAAGTTGTCTGTCTGGAGAATGTCTTATTGGCTCAAATTATAAGCCCGAATTTTCGATGTATCGCGGTACTCAAATGAGCTGCTGGAGGAAGTTAAATTTTTCCTATGGTTTTTACTCGATTTATCTGCTCTATTTTTTTACCTTCTTTAATCAGATTTCTGTAGATAAATACTGTTAGATCAAAATGATGGAGTGTGTGTGTTTTGAAAACAACTGTTTGCTGGTAGATACAAATTTTATAAAACTTTATCTGTCTCATATATACAGGATACTACCAAGCTGTGGATTTCAGTTTCGTGAAATTAACTTTGTTATTCGCTAAAAAGGAAAGTTTTCTTTATAAACGGAAATACAATTAGTCGATTTGCAGATAGTTCCATGGAGTATCGATTATTGCGTCTTCTTACACACCCTTTTTATTGATATCACTGTGTATGTATTCAGGTCTATATTTAATACGTATACCGTGTACTAAAACGTAGCAGCGAATTTTTAAAAAATTATTCCTTTTCCTTCTTTTGAGTGATGTCACGTTCCGTACCTTGTCCCTTATAGTACTATGTTCCCTAATCGCTCATGATACTCACCCTTCATAAAAATCCATACATCTTCTACCTCGCCTGCGGCTTCCTTGCCGTAAATTATCAATACTACTAAAATAGCCCGTTTTCAAATAATTTTTGTCTTTTACTTTTCAAAAAAATTCTAATCTGATCCCCAAAAAAACCGTATATTTTTCAATACGTACCTTCAATATGTATTTCGAAACTATGTTTTCCGGGATTTTCAATCTTTACTTTGTATTATAAACAACGCATATATAGGGTGCTCCAAATAAAATGTTACACACTGTTTTCTCTGGAACCATTGGAGATATCGAGTTGAGTTTTAAAAAATTAAATAGCTAAAAGGATTGACTGTTTGATAGTTAAAAAAAATTGGGGATCCCCTATTTGTTCATAAGGAATCCTCCAATTATTAATGAAATAGGGTACAAATTTTAGTTCGTTCCTACAACTCTCATCAAATTTGATAATGTTCGCACGAAACATTATTTTATACTACATAGTTAAAGAAATATGGCAAGAAATTTAATATAATTCAACGGGTACGTTTAAAGCTGTAGGCCATCCGGGTAACGAGATAACGAGGTGACAACGCTTAACTTTTTTGTCTAGTGTTACATAAAGAAACAAGTGATGATTACACCGGCACACAAAAAAAAAAAGTGGGGAGTACTTTTGACTAGACCCATATATCCCTATGTATTTTGACGCGCTGA
>JARQTI010000518.1:3201118-3217825 GCA_030142655.1 Trachelus tabidus | reverse complement strand
CGCGTCAAAATACATAGGGATATATGGGTCTAGTCAAAAGTACTCCCCACTTTTTTTTTTTTGTGTGCCGGTGTTATTATTCCAACAATTATGAAAGACATGAACTTGAGAGTTCATACCGTTTGTACGCCAATTACTTTATTGATGTTGTTAGACGTTGTAAATAACGTTCGCATTATTTTTACACATCAAATAGTTAGTCCATTTATCCCGTATTATATTAAATCAACTTAATATCTCAAATAGTCCCGTAAAAAATAGCTTGGAAGAGTTTATTTGGACCACCCTGTATAAATCGAAAATCCCTTAATTTAAGTTAGATAGTAGTTCTACGTTGTACGAGCAACATGATTTACGAATATCGCGTGACTAAAAGCAAAAAGAGGTAGTTTCTTGAGAATCCTATGCTTTAATTTTAGTCACGCGATTACTTCTTTTGTTCATTTAACATTACTTTTCGTTATACGAAAATCCACCAATTATTTCTGAGACCCTATAAGGAAAATAATTGTTAGACATTGTTCTCTTCGAAGCCGGATCGTAACAATAGTTGTCCATTACAAGACAGTAGTCAAGAACGTATTTTTTCCCCTATTAAATAAATTTTACATAGGTTACATACGGATGTACATAGGTAAATGGAGTATATACATGCATACGCACACGATCTGACATTTCTTAGCGGTATTGGAAAATTCGCTCAGGAATTCCCGGCATTTTGAATGCAAATCTAATGTAAGAAGAACGTAGCCACTCATTCGGTTGAATAGCAGAAGCATTCGGTTTACCATGGGGAACGCTGTGTCACTATTCATGACTTGCCTACAGAAGAAAATGAAACTCGAATTCCTATCGTTCAGGAAGAATGATACGAAGACAGAAGCGACTTACAGTCTTTTGAAATTGCCCGAGTCGGAGGTGACATTTTCCCGGATGAAGCAATGAAGGAAAAATCTGTAAGGTTAACCTTTGGGATACGACAGCCCAGCAAAAAGTAAATTCGATATACAAAAGAAGACTCCCTTTTTGTGAACGTTGCAGGGATTAGAAAGAATAAATCACCTGGAAATCCTGTGTACCTATTCGTTGGGAATTCAACAAAAACGTAACTACTCAATTTTTCGAACATGGAGGATTAACTGAAATAACATGAGAATTCATTGCCACCCTATTTTATTTTCAAACGAGATTTCGTAATTTCTTGCGACACTTCACCTAACTTTAATATTTAATTTGCCGTCGGATACACGAACTCCCGAAAAACATGCCCTCTATTTTAGTCAGCTGATTTGAGATTTCATATCGTTAAGTATAGCCGAATTCTTCATATATGGCAAAAGGTCAACATCGTAAATTGTGATAGATATTTAAAATGAGAATATCATAGCACTACAGTAGCCATAATTAAAAATGTATTGTCATCGTAGTACTTATCATTGGAGAATTTCAAAGGAATTATTTTTCTCAAAGACGTATTCTTTTGTGAAATCTATGCTAAGCCTGGAATTTATGTAGCCTGATATTTAGCGTTTTCACAAAGGGCTTTCACGATTTTATTTTACAGTGTTCTTTTGAAAATCTGTGAGCAGCTAATAAATTACAAAATAGTATGATGGATTTTTAGGTTACCTTTCAATTTCGTGACACATGTGCGAATCTGTCAAAGTGATCGAGAAAATCCGCCAAATCTCAGCTTATCAAATCGTTCGAAACGCGTCAGTTCTTCATGAGGTCAAAACGTGTGGTTTAGCATAACTCGCAGATGCATGTGGGTCTAAAAGATATGACAACGTTGATAAAGTTTCCATCTCCGATTTGCGTTCTCGCAACTCCAGTTTTTCGAATTGCTCATTTTGCATCTGCTCCTATCGATTTGAAATTCCCTCCGTTTCTCTAACGTCACGTATAACGTCGTTGCTCTGTTGTCTTTCGTGAGAATCGACACACCCTCTTTTGTTGATTCTTGAATTTCCTAGATTATTATCATAATACGTCTTAAGTGACTGGAATTGTTACTGCATTCGTTGATTAGCTTATAAAATATTTTCTAATATTATTTACTTCATCTGCTTCCGATATCCATTTCATTCTTTTTTAATGGAGAACTTTCTGCTCTTTTAATTTACGTATCGTAAAATATAACTTTCTTCGGTACCAAACATCTTTCTGCACACATTCGTTATATCTATAGTTTATACGTACGACAGCTTATGCTAGAAAAAATGTGATGAAGAATTTAAAAAAAAAGGAACGTTTTAAAATATCTAATAAATTCTCAGTAATATCACGTTCACACACCCTTCATTGCACAGCAGCCTAAACAAATAAAGCAGCATTTCCACAAGAAGACGCGCAATGATAAAAGACTCCACCCCTTAATCCTCGTTGTTTATTCTACTGAAATCATATATTCCGTCTGCTTTTCGATATCAGATAAATATTCCTTCCGTGCACGTAACATAAATCCATATGGCGTGTGACGATTTTTTTATACCTGGTGAATTTTTTCAAAAATTGAATTTAGATATGACTTATTATTCCTTGCGAAGCCATGGGTTTTAATAATGAGGTAAAATTATCGCACAATGGGGGCGCGGAGCTGTTCGATAACGAACATTCTTGAGTGCATATTTAATTATCTATAGGGTGAATATAAGTGAGTGTGATAACAAAAATTTGTGGTGTTCACTATAACCAAATACATAGGGTTATTCAGTACAATCGTCACTACGCTGGTTCTACCATAGAAATCAAATGAATAGGCTAACTTCAGGTAATGCGTACGATTACCTATTTAGGCCAATTGAGACCGGGGATTCAATAACGTCCTGAGCGCTCGAAAAACGGTATAAGTATAGACCAACCGGACAAAAGCAAATCGAAAATTTGTTTTCACAAAATCATGATAAAAGCCGGAGTTAATTTTTTTCTCAAAAACCGTAATTCATTTAAAAAACTTTTATCAACATAAAAGATGCGCCTGATCATTCTCTGTAAAACTATATTTTTTATATCATGCTTTTTAGAAACAAAATTTTCGATGTGCTTTTGTCCGGCTGGACAATACTTATACCGTCTTTCGAGTGCTTAGGACGTTATTGAATCCGTGAGCTCAATTGCTTTTGCACAACTCAACAAAATAAAAGATACAAGTAATATAAATTGTTTTTATTTGATATCATTCGAAAGCAAAATATTAATACCAGAATGAAATTCTGAAACTGCCATTCATATGTTATACGGTTGTTCCTGCTTCAAAAATCCGATTAAAATCAACAAGAACAGATAGATATTCGATTCAATTATAACCGGATTCAAACGGGGCAATCGAAGATACTTGTATTCGGATTGGAAATCATTCGGGTTTAATAGGTTGTAGGGACAGATGTGACTTTATTTACGATAAATTCATAAACAATACATTTTTTATTGGAATAAATGGAAGTCTCATTTATTCTCAGTAGTCATATGATTTGATAAGGAGTTTCTGATTTACAGACCTCATTCCTTCGACTAGCTATTTTCAATCGATTTTAATCAACTTTTTAAACGTCGGTATTAATTACAAGTTACATTTCATTCCACACGATATCACATTTACTTTTTGACTTTTTTCTTAAAAATTCTTTCCCACTCTCGAGAATCGTAATTATCCCTGAAGTCTTATAATTCAGAGGGAATTAACCAAGTTTGGACCCTTCTTCTCAGATTAATTAAACTCATAGCTTGTTTGACAGCTACGATTTGACGGAATGAAATGTTATATCACCGTTCGTAACCTCTATTAAGGATAGGGGATTATCTTACGTTTTGAAATCCATAAAATAATTTGGTCTTGTTTTATGTTTCTTGAAAACCGATGCAAGAAAAAGTTATAAATAATTAATTTTTTTTCACTAAAGTTACGGGAAAATCTTACAAAATATAAAAATTATTTCGAAAATATTCATATTTTTGAGACAAAGATCTGCTTTTTAAATTTTATTTAGTCATTCTAAAAGTTAGATTTAATTAAACCGAGGCCTTTCGGATGACCAAGGAATAGAGGATCGCGTGGAGTATCCACTTGTTCGGTGTGTTTATCATAACTCTGCTGTTTAGAGTAATGCAATGAACTATGAAAATACTTCAAGCTGTTTTTTAAACTAGAAATGCATGATCCACCTCTATCCAATTTCTGAACTATTGATTTTTTAAGCCACTAAGAAAGCGTGGATTTCCCACGAGCCTACTCGGGAGTTTCTTTCAACATTCTGATGCCCATCTGTAAATCCATCTTGGCTGGAAGTAGCAAGCTGTTATCTTTCTTGTGTAGAGTGTACACGTATATATCATTTGATGAATCCGCTCGCAGAGTTAGTTGACGGTCCAAATAGATCTCTTTTCTTCTTTCTTTTCATCCAAACTTCAATTTTTTTCTTCGGAACACCGTATTTACCCCCGAAATGCGCCTTTATAAGAAAGCCAAGAAACGAAAGGACAGTTTGAAACGATATTGGACTTATTCGTGAGCCATGAAAATCTAAGCTATTCTGACTGATACCCATACTAGAACATTGTATCATCCTATACAAGCAGATATTTCTGGTTAGGAGATGTACACATATGGGAATAAGGAGAATCCTGGATTAACGTTAAAAAAAGACAGAATATTTCAATTCGTTAAGTTTCTATTGCAGTGTCCGTCATATCCGGTCACAGGATTTTTCAGTAGTACTTTACTTTGAGGTTTGCGGCGCGTTCAGAGGAGTCTAAAATTTCCTAAGGACATAGAAGCTGCGAGACTAGGGTGAATCGATATGGACCACTCTGACTCGTTCAAGTTGACGGAGATTATTTTACTTGAATTTCCATAAGTTTAGTGAGGTTGGCGACAGATTGAGTGTGATTTTAGGTAGAATGTGACTGACAGGAATTTCATGTATTATTCATTGGAAATCTTAAATCTGCTTTAAAAAATCAGAATAAAATCGATTGAAAATAATTAATTTCAACGAATCATATTTATGCATTGAATATTTCTTATGAAATCATATAAAACACGTGTCAATGGGAATTAATAAATATTGATGTATAGAGAAATTCTCATTCATACTTATAGAGTATTAATGGAAAAGATTAGATATTTTTTCACTAGAATTAATTTGTTTTTTTTTTAAACAAGCTTACTTTGAATACGAGAAAAATTGTGACCTTCCGCCGCCCGTTGTAAACGCAGGAACAATAACATACTTAAAATTTATAAGAGATTTCCCATGTAAACCAATTTACTTCATGTTCATAGGAAATGTCAATTGCTGTGGATTGACATCTGCCATACTTAAAAAAATCGATTAAAACCAATTTAAAATAGTTAGTCGAAGGAATGAGATTCATGGATCAGAAATTCCTTATCAAATCATTATAAATATTGAATACTGACAATAAGTGAGATTCCCATTGATTACAATAAAAAATTTATTGTTTATGGGATAATCACCAATAAAGTCATATTGGACATGATAATCTATTGATTCTCCACGAATTTCAAAGGGAGTACAAATACTTGCGATTCCTCAGATTGAATCCGGTTGTAACTGAATCTGATATTTAAGTTTCTATTGATTTTAATCGTATTTTTTATTCAGGGATCGTTGCCTTCGTGAAAATCAATAACGTGGTTAGGGAAGATTTATCTTGGGAGATCAAGATGTTCAAAGTGTTAAGATGAAGATGATGGTACGTCACGGTTTCGCCTCAAGGATCATTTTAGACGAATGATGTATCTCTGTATTTTCTTAAAATACCATCTAATATATTTCGTAATAAGTTGTATCCACGTCAAATTTATCACTTTTTCTCTTGGGATGCTGGAGCTGTGTAGGAGAATTCGAACACTGATATAATTTGCTGGATCATGTGAATTTCCTTTGTCTGGATTCAAAGGACGTAGTAGCTATAGGCATATCATGTATACATATATAAATATATAACTATGCATAAATATATAAACATGGCATCGGTATGCTTCATGGACCAGGTGAATTATGAGTAATTCAAAATTTCTCGAATTTCAAAGTCCTCGCGATTGTCTTTACATTGAGAGGGCAGCACCGTCGACTATAAACTCAAATATTCGAATGAACCGCATGATCTATTACGAACGAGTTTTTTCGGTAATAAAAATTTTAACGTTGAATTTCGAACTAACGAAAGCAGTCAAGGGTTTTTTATTTTTCAGGGCTGCCGAATGAGATCAGTGTATTCTGGCAGCAATATCCATGGATATGGGGATTAGAGTTATGCAGGCTGAGAGCATTCGTCTCAGAGATGTAAGTGAACCCTTAATAATAATAAGAAAATTTCAATTCCAGTCTAGGCAAACTTCATAGACCATTTTTTCCGTTAATTAACTCAATCATGAGATTTCATTGATTACTGAATCTTCAAGGTCCTCCTACGTTTCGGTATTAACGATAGTGGCATTTTCAATGGAACGATACTTGGCAATTTGTCATCCGCTTCATCCATATGCCATGAGCGGTTTAAAGAGACCAATGCGCTTTATACTGGGAGCCTGGATCATCGCCCTGGTCTGTGCCATCCCATTCGCCGTCTACACGAACATAAATTATATGATGTATCCGCCGGGTGAGAAAAAAATTCTTTCCTCGCTTATTGTGGCCGAAATTTTTATCCAAAATCCTTTTTTATAAAAGATTGTCATAAAACTTGACAACTAAGATAAAAACCTGCTCATTTAGAATCTCAAATTGCCTACACGTTAATTATTTTATGCATCCATAGGTTCAGGCCGGATATCCAACGAATCAGCTGTTTGCGCTATGCTCCTGCACAACATGCCCAAATTTCCTCTGTACGAGATCAGCTGCTTGATATTCTTCCTGGTTCCCATGGTACTAATAATGGTTCTCTATATCAGAATGGGACTGAAGATACAGAGTAACACCCTAGGGTCTAGAGTAGAAGGATCCGTTCACGGGGAGACCAGGCAGGCTCAATCCAGAAAAGCCATTATCCGAATGCTCAGTGAGTGTATTCACGTCATACGTATATACGTTCAATATTAGCGAATTACTTCCTTCCCTGATCATGTGCCTAGAACTCGTGGTGAAGTGGAGATAAGAATGATATTTGCTCCGTAAAAGAAAACAATGACCATCCCTAACAAAATTAACGAGTAGCACGCTAACTCGCGAATCAAGGTATCCAATTAATTTAACGACGAATCCTTTTCGATTTATATGATATCCTCGTGTTAGTGACATCATAACTTCGATTGAGATGAGTGAAATAAAAGAAGTTAATAAGCCGCTGAGACAGAGTCCTGTGAACAAAGCTCGCCTTGTTCAGCGTTAAATCGCATTACTCGCTTACCTGCTTTGCTCAAGGCTGGTAATTATAAGTAATGGTTTCCAGCCAATGTGCCTGCTCAGGTAATGGAAATGAAGAATGACTTAAGTAACGTGAGCAACTGCTGATGTTATATCTCATCGCCCGTTCATCCCGGACCCAGACATAATTGCCTACCTTGAGGTTTAGAGTGAGATCAAATCAGAAATACTTATCCACTCGATATTGTTCCCAGGCAGAGAGTTCATCACCGTAAAAGAGTAGCCCCTAACCTAAAAAAATCACTCAAACGACGATTGATCCCCAATGCCCATAGAGGTCTTATTTTTAAAGATGTCCATATTCTTATCATTTATATTATTTTAATCTGTGATTCAGTAAAAAATATAATATCTTTATACTGTTTCGAGATTCCAAATAGGAAATACCATGTTTATTTTTATTTTTTTAAAAAGGTGCCGTGGTGATCACATTTTTCATCTGCTGGGTTCCGTTTCACGCTCAACGACTACTCTATGTCTACGCAGACAGGTCGTTCTTTGGCGACATAAACGAATGGCTCTACCCACTAGGCGGCTGTTTGTATTACTGCAGCACGACAATCAATCCAATCCTGTACAATGTTATGAGCGCCAAGTACAGGAGTGCGTTCAAGGAGATGCTGTGTTGTTCTATGAGGAACGGAAGTCCTTCATTGGGAAGGGATGAACTGAGTAGTGTCAGGGAGACGACAGTTTTCAGGTATAACTCCAGAAGAGGATCCCATCAGGTCAGAGTGAGGAGTCTTCGTTGCAACCGTCCAACCAAGTGAGCTATCGCACAGCATCCTTTCTGTTAGATTATTTTTTGAATCTTCTAATCAGTGATGCCTTTCAGAAATCACAGCTGCACCCTGGACCGCGCCAGTGACAAACCACCGTTCCCAGGTGACGTCCGCCTGGACATCGAGGAGCCGCACTGCAATTCGGAAGACACAAAACAGCCACTTTTGAAGAGGAAGAAGTCGTCCTCAGCGGTTGTGGTAGCAAAGCCTACTAACGGAAGACCAATGTGCTGGGTCCCGTCTGATAACAATGAAGGATCTGGAGAGACTCGTATCTGATTGTGAGTGATGCTGCTGGAAAATGCTATCACTGGTATTGACTAAGTGCAGTTTACGAGAGGAGATTTCCTCCATTGTATAATTGTATTGCTGCCTGTCGCTCGTGAGGTCATTCTTATCGAATACCATAGATCATGCAAACGTATCGTCATGGCCGCCATGCTTTTATTATTTTGTTCTCCACTTTTCTCTATTACTTTCAGTGGCCTAGCCAGGAGTCTATATCGAGGTTTATCTTGGTTCCTAATTTAATTCTATTACAATGGGAACAAGTCTTGTCCGAAGATCTATCAGCGTGTGGGCTCTATAGATCCTTGCAAAGATGCCATTGGCAGCTTTTATTTATTTCATATCCGTATTCCGAATATCTTCTATACGGATAAGTCCTTAGTCACGGACCACAGTCGACCCCCCAGAGCACTGGAAGAGCCTAAAGTGGAAGAGGGAGGCCTCCATCGATCACTATCCTTACCTCACTGTCTATTTCCGGGGAGAGAGAATCAATCCCACCTCTAAGCTCGGCAGGAAGCTTATATCGTAGGTGTGAAATTCCTCTCGTGAAAATTATAACGCTAAGGCTGTTATAGAGAGATTTTCAAGGATATACTGGATTCATCCAAAGTTGGAAATTAACTTTAGACATTTACAGTGCGTATAGTGTAAATGACACGTCACAGGTGTCTAATGGTATAATGAATTTTATTCTACAGGTTCGTACAATGGAAGGAACTCACTCCGGACTCTTTCAGTGAACTGTTTTAGATAGGCTGGGTTAAATTGTTTTTACTGAAAATAAATTTAAATTTAAATCATTTCTCAGTTTGAAATTTAATAAAATGTCAAGACTTATCACCTTTCACGTTCCAATGGAAAATTATTTATGATTTGTTCGGTCGATATTGTCGTATGTACATCATTTTTATCTTCGATGGGATCTCTTGAAACAAGACTTGACGTCAAAGCTTTTGTATATTCAGAAAAGAAAAAGAGTCGTGGGAATACGTGCGAATATTGAAGTTAAGTGATGGATCTATTCAATTTCGTTGTACAAATGTCAAATTTTTCTTGTCGATGTTCATCTTCAAATTAATAAATTTTATTTTTTTATTCTGTCTGTTGCCACAGCATTGTGGCTGTTGCAAGATTCAAGAATATTGAGTATAGTTCGGTTTTATTTATAATATTAAGAGAACAAGGGATTTTTTTTACAAACGCTTTAATGTATACATATATTTTATATTTTTGTCTTGAATAATAAAGTATTCTGTATTTTCTCTGTACTCTTGTACACGTTCTGTACGGACCTTTTGTGGAGTATTGATATATCACAGGAATAAAGAAAATTTCTGTACAACGTTTGACATTTTCTACAATACTTTTATTTAGTAGTAGTAGCTACAGTACTTTTATCATGTAGTAGCTTGATGTTGTGTTCGCGAGATGTAGGGTTTCGTCGAAAATCCTCTCAGGTAAATACGACCAGTGACTACACGTGTCAATAAATCTGTCCGAAAGTGAGAATCTGTGTGAATAGAACTAAGAAAGAAGTTCGAGTTACTTTGTCGCTAAATAATGGATTGCCCTGACACGTGTAAGAATAAAGAAGTTCCTTCGGAAGTTTTCTTAACCTACAAAAAATATCTTGTTCATTTGATACCAGAATATATTACAATTTATTATTGGGATACGGGAAAATTACATAATACCTATAAGTGTAAAGAATATATCACATTTCTAAGTTACACAGTGAAAAATAAATTCTCTCTTTCAATAAGACAAATATTGTTAGTAATAATTTCTGTTTTGTGGAGATTTCAGTTTTTTATCCACATATAATTAGTTTATTAAAAATTATGTCAGATGGACACTACAAAATTAAAGCCAAAAAGATCATGCAGTATATTTCTGTTAAAACGATAATTTACTATTTAGCTAATTAATTCGTGTTAATATTCAAGATTTGCAGAATCATTGAATGCTGTATCGTAAGGCTTTATATGTATTTGATTTTCCAAAATCGTGGAGTATCGTCTTTAAAAAAAGTATTGAAAAGGCACAATGTAGGTTAACTTTATATCAATAAAAAAATATACATTGTAATTGCCACAAGAGGAAGGGGGAAGAGATGTAGTTATCAATAACGGAGAACTTTAGTCGAAGTGAAGAGCCTCGTTCTTAAATGCTTTACACGTTTCATAAGTAATTTTGTGGTTAGGATTCGCAAAGTGACACAATAATTTAATTATGTTAGATGAAATTAATTAAATGAATTTATTATCGGCTATGTGTTGGATGCATCGAGTTTTTTTTATCTACCATCGTCGACACGTCTCTTTTCTTCGTTGTTCAATCAAAAGCTGTCCTCAAGCTCCGCATCGAGGAGAATTTCAGCTTCATACGGAGCCATATCACTAGAAAATTCAACGTAGCCAGCTTCGACGTATCGTTGGAGCAGGAGATTCGCTTTATCAGCAAATGGCCAATCACGTCGCGCTACCAATATCGCGTGAGACCCAACGGATTCTAGAACGACCACGTGAACTTTTTCGTTCTGAGAAAAGATTATGTATAATAAATAATAATATAATAAATACGCTCATATAAATAATGTCAATAAATTTGGGAAAATTTTCATTTAAGGTGAAAAAAGAAGAAAAATTTTTCATTCTGAGAGGATTCAGTATTTGCCAAAAACATTATTGAAATATTTATTTTTCATAATTAAACGAGTGCTCGACAAATTAGAAAATTATTATACACAATTATTAGCGAGTACTCACGATTAAATGGTGATAAGGAATGAAGGAAGCTCGTGGAAAGTGAAACGGTACGCGATGCCCCTCAGGCGCTCAGAATTAGCCTTGCCTTATGGAATTTCGTTTCTCCAACAACGAAGCTGAAATACGTCTAGTAATTTATATAGGAAAATGACGCACATAAATTAGAAGAAGGACTTTTGAGTTTTATAAATGGGCAGCCCTATTTACAGCCGAGGGCCGATAAAGTCTCAACGGCTTTACGTCAGCATTAAGCAACAATAAGTATGACGGATAAAGAGGATTTCCACTTGATATCTGAATAATTAATGCGCGTAAAGTAGTAATTGAATTTGTCTGTAATTGAATTGAAAATTACCGGCAATAATCCAATGCACATCCATTCAGTCATTATATCCATTATTAACGGTACTTCGTATACAGGAATGTAGGTAGACTGAAAAAAATATTTTTGGAAAATAATAAATAAATTGCAACAAATGAAAATCAGGCTTTTCGTGGATTAAAAAGTTCGTAAAATAGTACCAAGGTAGAGCATACCAATCCTGCCAATAAGAACCAAAATATAATAGCCAAATCTTTCAATAAAATAACTTTGATCTTGCCCGGCTGCTGGGACCTGAAATATGACCAATGTTTGGTTTCAGCTTCATACAGAGCCATATCACTAGAAAATTCAACGTAGCCAGCTTCGACGTATCGTTGGAGCAGGAGATTCGCTTTATCAGCAAATGGCCAATCACGTCGCGCTACCAATGTCGCGTGAGACCCAGCGGATTCTAGAACGACCACGTGAACTCTTTCGTTCTGAGAAAAGATGACATTTGCGAAAGAACAATGTGCGATGCAAGCAGTTGTTTCCAATTGATGAATATTATTCAAACACTTTAATCCCATCTCGTCTTCGTATCTGGACAATAGCTTGGGATATTCTTTGAAGTAAACTTTGAAACTCGGATAACCGATTATCTTGTATCCGTAGTCATCGAGATCCTGAAGGGTGTCCATGTTTTTTCTCTTTAACGGAGTCGTAAGCAGCGACATAAAATTACCGTTGAACGCTGCCGAAAATACAAGCAGCAACAGCATCACGGAACCGTGAACGATTCTTAATGAATTATGACGAGGTAAATGTATCATGGAAGTCCCAATGACCATCCTGAGTATTTCCAAAAAGGTCACGACGAAGCAGAGTCCCATTGCGAATTCATGAATCAACAGTACAGTTATCAGGACTATCACGAGTCCGGTGATAGTTGGCAAATCGAATATTTTTAAGAGTCGTTTCCACTGTGGTACATTACCACGATCTTTGGTCATGGTGCAGAATGGAACTTGCGTGTGTGGATATAGTATTGTCAAATTCCAATATTTTACGAGATTCCGAGAGTTTATAGTCAAATCTGCTTCATCGAGTATCAAAGAATTCAGTATACCGTGGTAGGTACCGTTTTTATAAAAATATCCAAAGTCAACCTCCTTAGCCAATAAATGTTTCTGGTCAACCATCGTTGCGTTCATATCTGCTATTAGGTTTGTTAATATTACACCGTCCTTACCTTCATATTTTTCTTTCATCGTTTCATCGGTATTGATTGCCAAAGTTGGCGGATAAACTTGACCAATCACTCTTACGGGATAGCCATTGAGCTTGAGACTTTTGTCGTAGAAAATAATATTACGTTCTTTGTGATAATTACAAATTTCAAGATCATTGTCTTTCAGTACGAAGAGACTGCCTGGCTGATTTTCAGAGTCTTGGTGAACGATCTGCCAAGGCTCCGGTGCGTACTCCCCGAAAGGATTGTACGTGTAAATTTTAACTTTTCCGTAATCGTCTTTGCACAGGAAAAGAACATACAGTAGATCGTTCTGCCAGGCTGTGCGTAAAAGTTCATACGCCGTATGACATTTTTCAGTTTCAGAACTGTCGTCTAGAATTAGATACTTCCCTCTGACATTGTGCCACAATGAATTTTTTATTCTGTAAAGTTGATTGAGAAGGGACGAAGCCGAGGAAACTTTAATGGCGAAGATATCCAAGGGATAAATTTTTGCGTAATATCTTTCAGATAAAAAAGTTGGTAGCCAAAACATTGCGTCTGTGATATGCTGATCGTCACGTGGTCTCGTGTCTCCCAATCGCGTGATAACGCACTGATTAGTTTCGTGAAATTTCTTGAGCTCTTCGTCGAGGAATTCGTTTCCGATAAGTAGAACATTTTTCCAGGACGGAAACAAGCAAGTTTTTAACATCTGCGTCACAGTGTCATAAACTGTAGTGGTTTTTGGGTTTTTCGCGATGATACTTTGTTGAGTAGAAATGGGAGAGAGAAATGTCTTCAGGATCAATAGAATTAGAGCGAAATCTTTTTTGGCAACTGCCATCGTTTTAACGTTATAAGGTATGACGAATTCTGTCCCGATCAGTTATTATAAAAGGTCGGGTAGCCGTGAATAATTCATATCCGTTAGAAGGAAAGTTTTTGGAATATGTTTATACGGCAGAAAGCTTTGATTCTTCGAGTTGATCTTCTTTGGACTAAATGATCTTATTCCTTCGTTATATCGAAAATTCTTTTTTTTAACCATAAGCATAAATGTATTTGATCGGCTTTCACCAAGGCTGTTCGGATTGTGACTTAATGTAAAACTTTCCTTTCTGTTACTTTTATTCTTCTTTATATTTACTTAATTATATGAATTTTTAACATCCCTCTCGCAAGAAATGAATAGATACCTGTGGTATCATTAACATCTATTCTTATCACGTAGCACGGTAATGATATTAGCTTTCAGGTAGGTTGCCCAGACGTCGCGACGAATTGCGCTCACAAATAATGGAGTCTGCCACTTCGCATATTAAAGTACGATAGATGAATGTAAAATCGCAAGAATCACTGATACCGTATCATCGACATGACTAATACTGAAAAATATGAAGCCCGTAATAAAATTTCTCAATGTCAATTTTATTAGTCAAATATAATATGTGACGAATCAATGGAAACCCATCAATCGCCTTTGGCACAAGATTATTGGAAAAGTTTTTGGGAATCCCTAGCAGGAAACACGTGTTACCATCTGTCACTTCGAGCCATTTCACTCGTGTACCGAGAACAGGCGTGAGACAATGTGACGTTTGAGATGGAAAGTAACGAGATAGAAAAAAAATTAAAAAAAGCACGTTTAATTCTCAGTTGAGGAAAAAATAAAAATTTCAGAATATCTCGTGCGTAAATTAAGGTCTGATTGAAGTCTCAATTACGCCTTTATAACCGTTTTATTATTTTACCATTTTACTGTCTTTGCTTTTTTGGGTGACTAGACACCCTCAACTCTTTACGACATATTTCGTCGACTCAAAAAAGCATAACAGAAGGACAATTAACGAGAACGTAATTCATCTCTCAAGAGGGTTCGGATGTTTTTTTCGGTAAAAGTTATTCCCTCTGTTGGTTCTGACGTAATTAAGTTCAACTAAACGTACTAGAAATTTATTACCGTTGACACTCATCGCCCTAGTTCCCGTTTCCACTTTGGGTATACATTCTATACAGTCGTCAAATAATGAAATACCAAAGTGACATTGACGCCCATTAATCTTTCCGTAGGAGAGTCAAGTGATATGCGCCTGAAGTACCTACACTTCTGTTACATACTTACTCGATTGAACATCACAGAACTAGTTGTCCCTTGCTGGTAAAATTCGATTAACTTATCTACTACTGCACAGGTAAAACTTTCTGACAGTTTAGCAAGGGCGAACTTTTAAAATTAATCGAGTCTCGTTTTTTTTCACATACTCTGATGTTGAACATGTTTTTTGAGTATTTGCAAACAATTACAAATCACAGCTGGTTTTCCATAAAATAACATAAACGTATGTAGAAATAGAAAAATGAAATGTATTTCATATATTATTGTATAAAGTAACATATGTGCCTTGTTTAGAGATTTTATTGTTTTTGATCCGTCAGAAAAAAATCAAATTCATGGACCGACTATATGGTACCACATAGCAAATATCTAACACATCAAACATGATCAAAATAGCCAATAAAAATGGCCAGGAGCATTGGAATAAGTTCTTTGGCATCTTCTATACTTAGGAGAAACCTGAGAGGTGTCTATGTAGCTGGAGATGTATATGTTTACAATGGAGGGTGTTTTTTGGTTGGAAGAAAGAAAGAAAAAAAAAAGTTTGTAAAAGATCTGATGACCGAGAAAAAGTGATACTCGAGGGAGCTCCGGGTCTTTACTCTTCTTTTATATAATCCGGGGTTGCGGGTAAGAGATAAAGGATGTTTGCGTAAGACAAATAACGTGCGAACGAACAAAAGAACGATGGAAGAAATAGGGGTTGATTATGAGAGTGGAAGAAAAATTTTCGTCCCTTATCGAGTAATAATGACTCGCCACGTTTATGAAGATTTACAGCGGGCTAATCTGTTGTCCAATAATCAATTTAGGATATACGGCAACCTTGTTCATTTTATTATTTTATCGGAGGTCTGGGCGTGTTCTTTCTATAATGGAACAAATAACAGGATTTTGTCCAATAACCTATATCGAACGGATTCAAGGGTCACAGTAATAGGAATTTTAAGCACTGTGTAGTGAACTACGTCCTTTGTGGATACATCAGAATTCATTTTTTAGATAAATCTCATGCACTCTGTTTGCTCTCTGCTTTCGAGAAATTACTAACTAACATAGTTAGCTAATTATTAATTAGCAGTGCGCGACGATTTCGAGTAACAAGTTACGAACAACTATCACTAACTATGAAAGCGACGGACTGTCGCGTGTTAATTCGGATAGTAGGGATCTGAGGCTTTATGGAACCATTGGTGAGCATATTCGGAATTGCATTGAAATGTATATTTGCATATATATTTATGTGTTTGTCTAAAGGCTACTGCGGGAACGAAACTTCAATAAATCGAATATTCTAAGGGCTTGTGGCTGTTTCAGGGTCGGACTTCGCAAAAATTCCAGGTTATGGGCTGGTTTGAGAATTGATCAAAATATATACCTCTAGCAATCCGTCGGTCTCAAGACACTCTGAATTTGTCATTTTGGGGTATGTCCTCAAATATATTGTCAGAAAATTTAATCATAAGGCAAGATCCAGGATCATCATGAAACATAATCTTCGGATATTATAATATACCGATAACGGGACTTCACGGAATGTTTCCAAATGATCAATTGGTCTAAGGTGAAATCGTTATCCCAAAATTAGCTTGTGGTAAAAAATGTTCTGAAAATGACAATTATAATATATCAAATATATATAAAAATTTGTAATATATGTATTATATGCATATTATATTATATACATATGATACATTAAAATCGTATTCGAAATAGTCCAACGTCAAATTTATATATATTATATAAATATGTTAGAAGGCAGTTTCCAGGACCTTTTCTGTTGGGCATTGGCAGTTTCCAGGACATCTGGCATTT
>JARQTI010000518.1:3159675-3201018 GCA_030142655.1 Trachelus tabidus | reverse complement strand
TTTAAAATAACACATTGGTTTGCCGTTGTGAGTGCCGCATGTCCTCAAAACTGCCTCTGGACCACTTTATATATATACATATATTATATATACATACTCTCCTTGTAGTTCAGACTCCGGACGTTGCAACGGATCATTACCACAAAGAATCCAACGATTCTCTCGTATAATGCAGATAAAACAGTAATTGAGTACAAATTAACGAATTAATTAATGCCGCGTAACGAATTTATAACCGCGGAACATGACGTTGCATTATTATACACAATAAAAGGGTTCATGATATCATATGATGTATGTGAAATGCTGGTTACGAAAGTAAGAACGTATAGGCTTTTCATTACTTAAGAATAATTCATTAAATTATATACAGCAAAGAAGGAACTTCAAAATTTAGTTTAACCCTTTGACTGCTAAAGGCGTATATATACGCTTTCACAAGTCTATCAATATATACGAAAGACGTTGATATACGCCCTCACTTATATATAATATTGTATATGAATGGCCTAAATGGATTGATGGATTCCTCCCAGAGTGCGTCGCAGTCAAAGGGTTAATTGTGATCATTCTCATCTATTTACAAGCATAAATATAAAATAACGGTGCAGCAGAGTTTTTTCAAAATAAAAGAGTTATAGGGTAAGAAATTTCACGTAAAGTCAGTCCACGAGTAAAACGTATTTTTTGACAGATCGAAAACATTAAAGTCGCTAGAAAGTCTGAAAAAAAGTCTCTATCACGCGTGACTTTTTTGGGAAATTTTTTCTTACAAAAATGCGTATATATAGTTTCATACTGAAATATATCATAGTTTTGGATTTTAGCATACATCTCAGTGACTTGTTTGTGCAAAGCTACATATGATTTTGTAAGGATTCCATTGTTTGTGATCTGTCAGAAAAACTTATTATACCTATGGGCGCACTATATATGTATATAATGTATGACATACATATATGTACATCGTACGTATAGTTAATGTGTCTCTGGGGAATCGATTAATACAACACTGGTATCCCACAATGCTGTATAGAGCGATGATGAGATTACCAGATTGTACATAAAAAACAATATATAGTGTATATTCAACAGCATTGGTCCAAGCATGGCAATCATTCTAGCCGAAATGTAGTGACTCTTGTACTTGGCATTAATAATGATTTCAATACTTTTTGTTAGAGGAATTCACAGCATTCCTGTACTTGACAGTTCTTTTACATGTAACTGTTTCTCGGGGAATATCAAAACTTTTGTTGCTCAGCAGGATATATTAAAGAAGTTCTAAGCCCTCATTGTGATGTCTATAATCAGAATAATATATTTCATTGTCGAAAATGTTTATAAATTTAATTTATAAGTCAATGTTTTTTATAAATACATAAAAATATATACAAATTTTAAAAGAAGACGTAATCTTGAATGCGGATAAGCGTCATTAATGGTGTCCAGCTTGTTGACGCCGTGTGGTAAAGGTAAGAGAGGGGATTGTGCTGGCTTATTTACCTACCTCCTCCCGTGCGAGCAACAAAAAGGATACTCTGCTGTGAGCGAAACGCTCGTTGCGTCCTTTTCGCTCGCCATCTCAATACACCCTGATCTCGTACTCGAATCGTATTGATTTGGTGGCAATCGATTCAGAACCACCAATTCCTATAAAGAATGTATCAATAACTTTTTCTAACAGAGTTTTGTAATACTATCTATGGTTGTAGTCCGATATAAGACTCCTTGTATAATTTAGGCCCTTAGATTATACGTGGGAATGTTTTGTCTTATATAGGCTACAGATATCAACCTAAGACCTTAATGTCAGACGATGACTATACGAGTCCGTTATATTCAAATTGGTTAATGGAGCAATGTGTATTCATATAGCAGGCAAGCTAACCACTGTATTCATGCTACACGATTATCGTATTACCAATGTTAAATAGTTCATATTACTAATACGAATTGGCGCCGAATCAAAATATTCCAGCTCATCGATTGAGCTGTAGTGACTATGTGCAGACTTAAAGCGGTCACATAGTGCTATTGTTTTTAATATTGCTACCAGTGAAATTGCTATGACATTTCCATTGTGCTGATATAATATTAAAATCTCCATCTCTATTTTCTTGTATATACCTGCGTGAAAATGGGTAAGTTTCCAATAAATTCACATTAGATTAAATTTCAAAGAGACTATCGCATCCCAGAACACTACTGGAATGTGTGCTAAGATAATTACATGATTTACTGTGTCTGTAGGCAGTTAAGTGGAAATCTACTTGACTGTCATTATATACATTAGCAACGACTTACTAATAAGAATCCAATCGATTATCACTATAGCAGGTTATTATCATGATAAAAGGTTGCCACTTTTTTTTCACGAGGACGCAGCATGTCGGGTAAAAATTTCGATTGGATCAATGTTAGACCTAGTTCTGAAAGTGTACCACCCTGAGTCAAAATTCTAACTTCGGTTTAGTCCTTTATAATTTTAATTCTCTTGATGTCTCGGTATGCTATCTGAGTTTAACTTCAGTTTTATTTCACGAGGGTTTACCATTAAGACAAGAAGATTCAAAATAAAGTTTCGAGACATTTTGAGACGCTCATTTGAATTTGCAGGTCTTAAGAAACGGTTGAAAAGTTATTCTCAATCTCAAGAGGTCCCATGAAAATGAGCTAAGTATGTTAATGAGATTAAAATAAATTATTTAATTGAACATAAACATTTTTATTTTTATTCCAACGTTCGAGTTATAATTCTTTTTTTCTAATGTCAAATTAAACGGTACAGTGAGATAAAGATGATTATGAATAGACACTGAAATACGCAATCAAAATTAGATACGAAATAAAAATAACTATTAAGCTTTCTTCTTTATGGCAAATCTTTAAAAAATATACAAGACGTAATATCTACCCATGCTTGATACGTGCAGATTTAAATTTTGCAACTGATCAATCACAAATAAAAAATTGATTTCCCAATTTAATTATATTTTAGTTGATAGGGGAAAAATTAATGTAAAATTTATGGAAAATCAGTTTTTGAATGGAGTTACTCAAAGACCTGTATACATATATCAAGTGTCTTGTCTCCCGTATATGGGTTATACTTTCAAAATAAGATGTCACATTGATTCAAATCACATATGAAAATTTGCATTGGGTTGTAGACAATAAATCAATCTAAAAAATGCTTTCGTAATAGCGAAATTAAATTGGAACTCATAAAACTTTAGATCGACTGTAATTGTAGACATTTTAGCAGAACAAAAATAATTTATAAATTTGAGATATAACGCTTGAAGCCAAGCAATAAAAAAGATAATTCAAGAAGCATGACCACTCATCGTGCATATGTTCTTAGTACTTCGATGAATTCGAAAGCTGCTTAGATAGAAACTGTCACGAGTCCCAATAAAGTCTATCGGCATTGGCATAATATGCTTGATAAGCAGATAAGATCTTCGAGTACACTGAGAGAATTTTCAAATAAGTTTTTCCTTGAAATTCATGGTAAAAATTACCTGTAATACATCTTGGCATTCTATGATGCTTTATCGATAAGGTAGAAATATTCAATGGTAACAGAAGCAACTTCTATGGTATAAACAGTAAAATTCAGAATTGAAAATTTTTACCCTGCTTCACCGGGTTTTATTTTTTATTATAACGAGAGTATACATACATATAGATTTAATTAATTCGATTAATCAAGGAGAAAGACAATCAGCTTAAGGTCATCAAGAGTGCTCATGAATATACACTATTTTTCACGTATAATTAGATAATGGCGTGATAGCTCTACACAGCATTGTACTATCCCAATATTGTATTAGTCGATTTACCGGAATCAATTGTTAACTACGACTTACTTCAAAATTTCTAAGCAGATTATTTTTTTTAACAGTCATATTCCATAGGTTTAAATAAATAATGGTAACCACAAGTATGATAATTTTAAGCATACATTTTTTTTTACATGTATAGATAGGTAAAAAATAAAGCTGTCATGTAAATAATAACTGTTTTTCTAAATTTTTTAAAGTTAATTTTTTAGTTGAAATCCTTCACGTGTTACGACAATTTTATTCGTAAGAGTTTTGGTTTCCTGTCTCTCCCACCATCCGGAAGGCCTTCCTCGTATGTCCCGGCACGCCGTGAATATAGTATACCGTCAACAAGTACCCAAGTTCGTACAATCCGTTGCGTTAGTCTTTAGTCGCGTACGTGAAGCGCGTTGCTTCTTATTTCGTTGAGAGATTCGCCACACAGAATGCGCAATAGAGATGAGAGGGAAACGAGCACGATTTTTAAAAATTTTTAGTAGCGCGAAAAAAAGAATTTGAGTAATTTTGAAAATCAATAGTACTTTTATTTGTGTACGTGAATAGCTACTTAAAACAATATTATTTATATTTCCTCTCCCGTGTATTATTGTCTAACGCTTTGGGCTAAGGCATCACTATTTTATCTGAATTGGAAATTACAATGCTCGATAGTTTCTAAATTAATATTGTGATTGTACCAGCTAATTACTGATCGATTATTGAATTATTTTGGTAAGCCGATAAGTGGATTTTTTATTATTACTAAAGTACCATATCTGTAATACTAAACTAATACTATCTTTAAAATACCATCACTAAGCATTATAATACATATATTGAAGTGCATTTCTGCGTGAGATTTATATGAGAATATAAAAAATCTTTATTCCACACGTAACGTAAGTATTATCAAATGATTAAGCGCTTGTAAATTTTTGAATATTCAAATATTCCCGCCACTTGTCTTATACCGTACACAGTAACAATAGTATGCATAGACCGGAACTCCGCGTAAATAATTGTTTTGACAAAATAATAGATATTTTATTTCAAAAAGATATTTTACTCTTCAACTCAATTTGTTTACATCTAGTCGATATTATCGCTAGGAAAATCTGAGCGTTTGCTCTACTAATCCAGTTTCTTCGTTGTTATCACAAAACAACTTGGGTGGTGGATAATAGATAAGCCTCGGATGAATTCGGATTGGTATTATCGATTAATCCAGATGCATATGAAAAATAAGAGATCAATCTATCAATATCGATAAATCAATCTTTTTCGAATCGTCAAGTAAATTTTTCATTGCCACCACCTAACAGATATCTATTTCGTAGATGGCAGCACGATAGAACGTCTTTCATTTCACATTAAAAAAATCGAAAAAGAAAACGATGAATCTTAAAGAGCATAAAAAAACTTTCTTCGCGTCTCCGTCGAGACTAGAATGCCGGTTTCGCCATGTGGACACGGGTATTTCTTGTTTAGCGATGCTCTCGGTAAACAATTAACTAAATTAATGTAAATGAATCTAATGGGGCCAGCGACGCTATTGCGTCCTCCGACACTCGCGGCTCATAGTAGCACTCTATTTTACACATAGTGACTATCACGAAATTTTATTCGTTATCGCTTTGTTGCATACTCTTTATTATGGTATGCCCTTATCAGCTGGATGCACTTTATCCCTATAAATAAAAAAATCAACAAACAACTAAGTATCACGATTTCATGAACCCTTAATCGAGGCATTGATAGCTTTTGTAGCAACACACATCCTTCATAGCCTATAGTACAAGTCGTATAAAAATACATTGTACTTTGCAGAGGCCATCTTCTTATGACAGTCAATGCAAAAAAGGCCTCTGTCTCACGCTTTATTCGTGGATCGACTATAAGCACTGGCAATCTAATTGGAAGCAATGTAAAATCTTAATATTTCTACAAGCTTTTGTATATGTCAGAGGGACCCAAGTGGTCAAGATGTCCTTGTCAATCTTTAGATAGTAAATACAGTACAAGATATAAAACTTCATTATCAGCTACGTATAATCAATATTTATTTATTTATTGCATTGTTGGCATGAATTCCATCGCGGTACACTACAACGATAAAATGCCTTAGAATATTGGCACGGGTGTCGTTTTATAATCATAGGTAACATACGGCAACGTATGTATATTATATAATCGTGTGGCATATGTATGTACATTGTACATCGCCTAATTTATTCGTGCACTGTCACTGCCCACTATCGAAGTACTCATAACAAATTGAATAGTAGGCTATATTTAGTAATCGAATAGCCATTTTAAGAAGCATTTAATTCTGTCTGATTGCTCTCTTCTCGGTAATCACTTAGTTTTATTGATTTTATCTAGATGATATCGGAAGAATCAATGACACTCGTATCGATAACGCAAGTGTGTGAGTTCACGTAGAACTACAAACAATCAAAAATATTCGGCTCGATATTTGATATACTACGATGTTTTTCCACACACGTGCTCAGAGATTGAATAACCGGTGGATTAAATGAACTCCAATAGATATGAAATTCTTAATAAATTTTATAGCTTGGTAACAAAGTGAAGCTGCGCAACAATTTAAATCTCTTGGCTCGCCAATAGTCAGCTCGAAAAATGATTAACCTTCAAATTCAGTTTGAACTCTCTTTTTTCAGATCTATTTTTATTTCTTTGAAGGAATTATATGTTGATTTAATTACATTGTCTGACCCTGCTTGCACTTCTATTTTATTTTGTGATACTAACAAGAGAAACACGTGCTCGTTCTCTTATTGGTTAAGTCGCTGTCGAAGTAGTCTGCCACTGGAAGGGACTGAGGTGCGGACCTTAAGGCTAGTTCACACTCGGAATTCTATCGGAGTGGTTCAAACGCGAAGTACAAACATGGCGAGCAAACAAGATCGAGGCAACCTGCGGCAAACAGCTCTTGCTCTTCTTTTCCAGCTCGTAAATTATCGTCTCATACTTCTCTATGAAGAAAACAATTCTTTTGCCATAGACTCTCTGTATTATGCTAAACGTTTAATAGATCATACGAGACAAGTGTACGTATAATACATTTCCAGTGCAAATATAATTATACAAGTAATGCATTGTCTGTAGGATGCATTTATGGCGGACAAGAGGCTAAGAATTTTCAGTTCTCTTTTACCGAGGAATATATTGCTTAGAGAGAATTGCGTATTCTTAAGAAAATTTCCCGAGCACGTATGTATACTTAACCTTAAAATAAAGGAAGAATCACGTGAAACCCGCTAATTGCCTTAGAAATTAGACGGAGAAAAAATGTGTGAATAATTTAAAAAATTGGGACAATGTTAATTTCATCATTATACCCATTTGTATCTTTAACGAAGTAAACCTTGGACTAACTTCAAAGGTTCCTTTTTCATTTATCTATCATTACTCGTCACGTGCATCAACTTCATCATATTCGTAATTGTAACTTAAGATTAACATGAGGCCTACGATAAGCAAGATTAACTTTTGTCAAACGAGTTAAGCACTTACGAAATCCCATTTCTTAAAATTTACTAACCTATTTAACAAACTGCGTGAGTCCGTAAGGATCAGTCGGTCGCCAAGCATCGCAACGCGTACCATGCAGTATTCTGTAATTTCTATTGAGCATCTACGTCAACTTCATAAAACAGTCCTTGCCTAATACGGAAAACCACAAACCATCACAGCTCAAAGAAAAAGAATACTACTCACCGCATTCACATTGTTTCCGCGGTTTCTTGTCGGTAGGGGACAAATTTTCCTATACGAAACGTAGCGGATTGAGGTTATACCGAAAAGACAGTATCGTACGAGAACTATGACGATTGATTCGTCAGTCTCAAGTATATCTACATTTAGTACACGTATCTCCATCCGTTTTCTTTCTAAAGGGTTAACGTCCTGTCTTACTTACTGACTTGTGTTAAATAGTCGCGCGGGTTTCTCGGTCGTTTAGCAAGGCCGATTTCGTGATAGTCATTCAGTGTACGAGTTGGCTCGCCTGTTAGTTAGTCAGGAACGTAGGACGATGAAAATTTCATCTGTCTAACTTGGGGACTTGACTGTTGAATTCATCAGGCCTACCAGAGTGGCATCACAACGTGACAGACTGAATATAATCGGCGAGCGTTGTTAGAGGCAAGAATCATAGAAAGCTAAAAATGTTTTTTTTACCAGATAATAATGACGATTAAAAAAATTGTTTAGCAAACATAGATATTTCAGAACAGAAGAAATTCACGGAAGACAATTTTATAGGTGCTGGTACTAATGGCATTGGTATCTTTTACAGTGAAAGACAGTGAGGCGCCGTGATATCTGGAAGAGTGGTGCTCGAGGAGGAAAGTGATGTGTGGAAGAAAAAGTGCAAGAGAAAAATTGTAAAGATATTTCCGATGGAATATCACCCGATGGAAATCGAGAGTTAATCAGTTTTCTCAAGTGGCAAGCGGTATTAGAAACAGTCAACGCCGTGCAAACCATTGATAAGTCAAGCAATAGAAATGTTTTACGCAGAAGATACGTAGCACTGATACTAGTAGCATTAACGTTGAAAATCCAGCTTTACAGAGTCAAGTACTTGCAATATCCGTAAAAGTCACTGCAAGGGTTACCAGAGTCGAATGACAGTCATCGAACGTACGTGAAGTGATAGCGACAGGGAATGTGCTTCGATCCACCGGAATAGATGATTTCGTGACGAAGGCCTTATTGAAGTGACGGAGGAGAATTCTTTTACAGTATATATATATTATATATATTATTATTTTTAAAAAATAATAATATCGCGAGGATGTCGAAGAAGCAATGGTTGGTTCTATTGATGCTTTTCTTGACTTATCTATTGTTGGGTGCATCGATATTTTATCACATAGAGAGCAAATTAGAAATTCAGAAGATACAGCGGGCAAGAGAGGAGCGCATTGAAATCTATGGTGAGTTTAATTGGAAGGATATATAATTTTCACATTTATCATTTTCTATTTAATAGCCAATTAAATATAATTTATTCCGGATGCGTATGGGGGCGGGGGCATGATCTAGTACGATAATAAAAAAAGACCTGTCTAATAGTGTTCAATGAATTGGCTATAGTCAATAAGCAAATCGATCCTCTCTAATTGGAATAGTCGAACGATTAATTTCCTCCATTCACGGTCGGCATTGGATGACCCTGTTGAATTACATTCGCACAGGATACCTATGCTTTACAGGTGCATTCATGAATGCTCCTTTACTATAGGGAGTTTCATTCGATCACAATTTTTATAAAAAATTTACCAAAGCCATGCATAGTGTTGATCTTTGTTGGCGGCAGTAGTACCCTGTATATTTTGTCATTCAAATCTCGTGACACGCGCATGCGCGTACAAACTGTTTCGAATGTAACGACCTGTAGGTCCGAGTGGTAGCAATGTCGTCAATTTTTATATGCAGAGCTGTGCCCCACGGGTATTATAATCAGTGGAAGGAAGGCTAGCTTTGTACGAATACAGTTGAGCACAATGTCGCGCAATACGACTGGGCACTGTCAGTGTCATTAAGAGTCGATGACGAAACTAACAACACACAAGCGCCGGTTGCCACTCCTGTCAATACTGGTGAATGACGATCGTTACCATAGATCATAGACTGTTTACTGGAAGCATTCTTGTACGAAGATCGTTAGAATGATAAACGTTGGTAAAGTGATACTAAATACGTACAGTATATAAATGAGGGTGACAGAAAAATTAATGACGGTATTAGATTGTTATGGGGGAGAGTCGTCAGCATCGTCAAAGTCAACAAGATCGTTTGGTACCTCTGCACAATCATCAGTGGTCCTTGTGCCGATATTACTTTGACACGTTACTCATCTTCTGTGGGTTTTTTGAAATCTTCAGGTATTTTTGGAACTAATTGTCCTGTGCCATTTATATCGAAGAGGACCATCAGACGGGTATGAACATTCTTGCTACGTTGACCTGTCTGCCGTGGTACAGGAATAATTTTGTCATTGCCGTCATTGGACGATTAAGATCATTTTAGTGGGAAATTGTTACTGTAATTTATACTACACATACCTATATATGGATGATTATGGTATGCAGTTTAGACTTAATTCAGATGGGGCTACTGATAGGCACTATACAGTTACCTATAAGGTAATAGATATATATGTGTGTACATACACGGAAAGTCAATGAATGAATCATATTGTATTTTAACGCAGGAACAACCAAACCTGTTCAAATGACAGATTTCAGATTTCTTCATTAAATTTGCAGAAATTGTTAAGGTGCTTTTTTCGGAATTTATGTTGATTTTTGACGAGATAAAAAAAGTAATGTATATGCCAATTTATTTTTGGCGAAACACTCCAATTTTGAAGATCTACATATATGATACCTAAATACACTAAAAGCAACGCTGGTTGCTTTAGCGTCACGAATAATTTGCATGAGCAATTATCCATGAGATCAGTCATGAACTCTGAAATAGAATTGCGATGTGGAATTGTCTCAGACTAATCCAAGTATTAAAATTTGGGCAACGATAAGACTAAATTTTGCTATCGCGTTTATAAAACATGTGACGCACTTTTCACAATAATCGTAAACTTTTATTACGGAATCATTATAAGTGGAAGTATTTCAACAAAATTATATAAAGAACAAGCTAGATACGTTATATTTGCGTCATTCCAATCTCTTTTGCCTTGACTGTACAAACTAGATCCTCGTGTGTTGGTAGCCGCTGAAATATATTTTTTTACCCGTGACCCCCTTTTTAATATTCGCGATATATATTTTTTTCGCAACTTTTCGTATTTTCATCTTTTAATACGTATATCTATATTTATTTGATGCACTAGAAATATGCATTATACGTGTTACCTGTGCGTCTTATAAAGAGGTACAATCTTTGTCGCACCTATTCGTTTGTCATACAAACTTCGCTGTCTCGACAATTGAGCAAATGGAGGTTATACGGCCGGTAAATATCGACTGATAAGATAATGGGTCGTAATTTGCTAGGAAGATGGGCCTAATCAAGAGGGATTATATATCCCGTGCGGATTAATAAGAGCTGCTGCTACTGCTATGAGCATACCTAAACTGTCCGGAAGTCCTTAGTTGCATATAAACGCTGAAAATAATTTCGCAATAGTGTCCCAAGGTAAATACGATTCAAGGTCCCCATTGGTTCCCACTGATCGTCACCATGAAATCCACCATACAAAAAGTCCTTCTATCTTTATACACCAAGGATAAAGATTTTGAAAAATGGTTTTTTTAAATCTTTATTACAGATCTCCTACAGAAGCACTACGTTCCGAATTACATACACGATCAGAGGGAGATACTCACCAAGTTGACCATTTATTGTGGCAAATCCGTTTTCAATTATACAGAGGGTGAAAATGACCCTCAAAAGTGGGACTTTTACAACAGTTTTTATTTTGCCTATACAGTCGTTAGCACCATTGGTAAGTTTTCGAGTATGGAGCGAATCACGTGTATTTAATAAAAAAATTTGTTAGTTCGATTAATATGAATTATTTGTAACAGGATACGGAAATCTGGCGCCTACAAATATGCTTGGTAGAATTTTGATGATTTTTTATGGACTCATCGGCATTCCCATGAATGGTATTTTACTGGCGCAACTCGGTGAATTCTTTGGTCACGTCTTCGTCAGGGCTCACAAGAAGTATAAGTCTTATAAAAGAGGGCACAGCGACTCGCCAAAAAAGCTTACACCACTGGAGACCAGAAAGGCTGGATTTGCTGCTCAAATATTTATGTACTTGATACCTGGATTTGTTATGTTTATATTTTTTCCGGCATTTCTATTTTCACATTACGAGGGTTGGAGTTACGACGAGGCTGTTTATTACGCATTTGTCACACTGACCACCATTGGATTCGGTGACTACGTTGCCGGTAAGACATACCTTTCCTAAATTCTCGAATTAAATAATTATATAATAATGTCCTGGAAACGTGACAATTTATTGCAATATTTTATTCAATTTTTGCTTACACGAGGAATGTGTACGAGGTAAGTCTGAGGTTGGTTCATAAATGGTACATGAATTTTCTTCTTGACAGTCATTGAAGTTAGGTTAGGTTTTTTCATTTTGAATCGAGTCGATAGAGAAAATATTAATTTAACGTATGCACGAATGTAAATTTTTATTTTTAATATTTCTATTAAACCCTGTCTTAACGTTCTGTTCAAATAGGACAAGATAATACCAAGGGTAGCGGAATCTTTTTTGTTCTCTATAAGACTTTTCTTATATGCTGGATATCATTTGGTCTCGGTTATATTGTCATGATAATGACTTTTATAACGCGCGGAATGCGGAGTAAAAAAATCACAAAGCTCGAGCACAAGTTGGCCATGAACCTTAAGCATACCCAGAGTAGAATTTGGAGTGAATTTAATAAGGAAGTAGGTTACCTTAGGAGGATCTTCAATGAGATGCAACTCTCTAAAGTCAAGGTAACACGGCGACTTCTAGAACTATTATTTTAGGTACCCACGCTGGTGCAAAGGGTGGCTAATAAAGAGTTAACGTTATTTCAGAGGATTTACGTAGACGAGTACGACTACGAAACACCCCCGACAAAACTCTCACGTAGCAGCAGTTTTCCGGATATCAGGGATCTTGTTTACGGCGGTTTGGAAGCTCCAATTCCGCCTCATCCAAGACGTCGAGCGAATAGTGCAGTAGTACCGATGGTCAGTTGTTTATTATGAAATGATTAATAATGAATTATTGCGATTAATTCATGCTCGTCATTATGAAATTTTTCGCTCAGGAGGCTCAGGTGATTCGCGTAGCATCGGAAACCGATCTGCAACGAATCGACAAGACTGCAACATTTGCATCCCACGCGATAGTCCAGCCTGCAGAATTATTGGCGCGTCTGGTGAACGTCCTGGGTTACATACCACCGATGTCGGATGATCAGGAGCAGAATCAGGAGGAGAGGGGTGTGCAGGGCTTCAGTGATAAGGAGATCTTGAGTAACGAGAGATCTTGGAATGGATCAGGTTGGAGAATCGGTAACGAGAAGATATCTCAAATGAAGCCGAGGTCCAGGGCGACTAGTGAAATCAGACTAGATGCCAAGAATGAGAATCCTGTCCACCAGCAGAACACTGAGTGGACCTGGTCGGGTCCAGCTGCCTCTAGAAAAATTCAGGAACTCATCAAGGCGCGTAGAACGTCCAGTAATAAGGATGGCAAGTCCAAGTTCCCATCTTTCAGCCTTCCGTCGGTTCCTAAGACTATATTACCTAGGTGGATCAGGCAGTTCTCAAATAAGAAGGCTGCTGATGAACGGTCCAGTAGAAATTCAATATCACCTGAAGACTTCGAAGGTGGCGTCTCTGAGAACTATCTCTCCCACACGGGCAATACTCCATTTAATATGGATAGGAGAAGCTCCAATTCCCGCGCCTACTTCACTCACACAGGAACTGGAAACCTGCCTACTTCCCTAGAGGGTAGTCATTTTTTGGAAGAGACATCGGTAGGCGATTTTCTTAGGGCGCTGACAGCGCTTCACAATAGAGTCGGTGCTGTGCCTGATGACTATGCTAGGAAACCTCAGAGGAAGATGGGTACAGCTAGTCTGACGCCACCGAAGCTTCCTAGTCTTCTGACACTGTTTTCACCACTTTCCGGCACCACTTCCGGAAGTAATAGTCATCAAAGTACATTCACAAGCGCTCAAAGTCCTAGTAGAAGGTTGTCACTGAAGACTCCCGAAAATTCTGGTAACTCTACACCTAGCTATCGTAGAAGAGGAAGTATTGCACCAGCTGTCAAACCGAGAAGGTTCTCCCTGAGACCCGTCATAACTCCTGGAGGAACGCCACCGCTTCATAATTCTCCGTATCTTTCGGTAAGTAAACTGTTAATAGAAGGTACGTGATTGAGATTTTGTTCTATTGTACAATCTTTTTTTTCTCTAGCCTCCGAGGCATACAATGCGAGGACAAAATCCACCGCCATATTCAGCAGATCCGTTTGTCTTCGAATGTCCTAAGGAACCTTTGGTAAATATGGAGCGTAGACCAGGGGTCTCATCGCCTGTGAGTACGGTTGCTAGTCAGAGAAGATTTTCCTTGAGAACGGCTCAAATCAGTGACCCACCGGCACCAGCGAATCCTATACCCTCAACGCCATCACTGGCAAAGCCCAAGTGGAGGGCAGGCCTTCTTCAGAGGCAAATAACTGAGATGAATCTTCAGAAGAGGGTGCGGGCACTCAGTTTGGGTGACGTCAATGTAGAAGCTTCTGAGAGAACTCAAGTTTTAAGTCCACTGGTGCTTTTCGACAAAGGTGGTTCATCCTTCCAGAAGGATTCCTTTAATAAATTTCAGGGGAAGGCCAGTCCTATATTATCACCCAGGACAGTAACTATAGTGCCACCGGATCCTGGAAGTAGGATGATGGATGCGAAGCAGATGAACAGTCAAATTGAGCCCTTTGCCATGAATCCTTTTGTTGTACAACCATCTAATTTGATGGCTCATACCCAACCAACCGTATCTTGTACTAATCCGTTTATCGGAATTACCAAGGACGAAAATGTGAACCAGACAAGAGCAATTCAGTTCCCCAGTGAAAAATCTAATGATTCTTTGGAACTGGAATCCGTGGTAATTGAATCACCTTCGAGAGAGGCTGAGACTATTTCTGAAACCTTAGCCAAAGTCAAGAGTATCACGACTGCACCAATTTCGACCCAGGCAAATGTAGAGAGTGTTACAGCAAGTGATACAATTTTGAAAAATGATCCTGCGCAACATCCTACAATCGTTACGGGTTTCCAAACTGATAAAATTTCAGAAATTTCGAAAGGTGGTACAAGTATAATGAAACAGCCTGCAGTTAGTATAGATACAAAACTAGAACTAGATAATGCCAAAATCTCCATAGTATCTACTAATAAACCCAAGAATACGGATGATGAAAGTAGCAGAAGCATCTCTGTAGTCTCTACAGTTGATGATACGGAAAAATCGAAAATCAGCCACGCGTCAGAAATTAATATTAGATCACCTAGTCGAAGCATATCTACAAATGCTCAAACCAGTACAGTCATCCTGGGAAGTCAGACAAGTGAAGAGGAAGCAGTATCCGAACCAAGATCCGAAGGTAGAAAAGTATCAGAAGTCGCCACTAAATCGTCCAGTAGAAACATTTCAAGGATCTCACAGCGAAGTACATCATCCCCTGACAGATTCCCAAGGCCAGATGATGACGCATCCAGTCGTAAGGTGTCGACAGTATCCATAGAGCCATGGGCAGACTGTCAAAAATATTCTACAGGTAGTAGAAAAATTTCCACCGTATCTGGTCAGAGTGTTTCACTAGGTTCTAGTACAAATAGTCGGAAAAATTCAACAGTGAAATCACCAGGAGATAAACCATGTGTATCCATAGATTCATATAAAACTATAACGGAAATGACCATAGAGAAACCTAGTATTAATCCGTTTGAACAGTACAAGGCTACCATGGGAAAAAATGCCCAGGAAGAGAAAGAATCTCTTACTCCAGTCGTGGTAGATTCCTCAGATGTAAAGACAGAAAGTAGAGTAAGGAAATTATCTAGAATGCTCCTCCAGACACCTCGAAACGAGTCCGAGGATTAGAAATTTAAAAGTGTTGTTCGGATCTCAAACAAAAAAAAAAGACAATAATTAATATAGAAGCCATTAGAATTCATTGTGCGTGGAATTAAAAATAAGCCACTTGTAGTATTAATTTGCGTACAATGAGCACACGGTATTCTGTGATAATACCGCGATAATATTGACACGCAATCGTCTCGGCAACTACGAGACGAGAGCTCGAGCTAGAAGCCTCGTAAATAATTTTGTTCCTTATTTAATCTTAGGTACAATGTGATGACAAAGTGATCAAATAAATGACTGCGTACGCTTAACGTAATATATTGTATGTATATCGATTGGCTGTTGGATACGATTTTATATAAATGTACATATATATATACACATTGTCGAATAAAATAGTATTATAGAACAGAGTGGTAGTGCGGTGGGGATAAATGATTCGTGTAAAGCATAAACTGAACGCATGATTTATTCCGAGGGAAAGTAAAAAGATTTATGACGGTGCAATAAGTTAAAAGTGTAGTTGGTTTTCTCTAGCTATAGCGACAACCATTCCATGCAGTTCTGAAGTTCCGTGATAAGTGTAAAATCATAAATTGTTTAAGATGCTCCAGAGTGAGGATTGTGTCAATCCTCGTATAGAGGTGTAACTAACTAACTAATGAGGTGAGAATTAAGGATTAGAAAATTGATCAACTAGAATTCCTTTTGTGAATTCTTTATCCACTGCCAGATCTCAGAAATAAGTTTGTCACGGGGTACTGCCTTTTCGATGCGGGTTTTTATTTCCCTTAGAGTAACTTCCCCACGAGCAAGCTCACTCTGGCCGACGATGATAGCTAGTGGTATTCCGTACTCTTCGCAGTGCTGCAACTGATCCAGTAATCTTGGACTCTTCTTGTAAGATTGCTCAGCATTTAGACCCGCATCCCAAAGATCAGTAATTAGTCGCATCCGTTCCTCATGGAGATTCTTCTGTGCTGTTGCTACAAAAACATCCACTTCCGTTGTACGTGTTTTAACTCCAGAACTTGCCATCTTCGCCTCCAGGACGCTGAAGATTCTCTCGACACCTAATGATATCCCGACGCAAGGTACTAGTCTTTTCTTGACATCGAACATTCCTACTAAGTTGTCATACCGGCCACCACCAGCTATGCTACCGACTTCAACATCGTCGCCTGAAAACGAATACTCACGTTATTCCTTTGATTGGTTCATATATTTGTTTTTTCTAATCGTTTATTTGCTCACCGATTAATACTGCTTCATAAATGATCCCTGTGTAATAGTCCAGTCCTCGCGCTAAACTGAGATCAAAGGTGATCTTATCGGTAAGTTTGTAAATATCACAATATTTCAATAGAATTTCTAAAGCATTCAGAGCTTCCACAGCTGGCGCTTGTTTCATCAGTTCTACGTCATCTCTCAGTTCCTTGATGAGGTCACTGCGACCATGTTTCGATACGTAGATCCCAATCTTGTCAGCAATTGCTGGGTCTAACTGTTTTTCTTCGATCATTTCCTTGCGCACCTCTTCCCAGGATGCCTTATCTAGTTTGTCCACGGCTGAACATATGCCGCGAAATTTATCTTGAGGGACGCCGCAGGTCGCGAATATTCCATCCAGGAGACGTCGGTGATTGATCTTTATTTTGTATGAACCCAAATCGAGGGCGTTTAACGCTTCCGCAATCACACGAAGACATTCTGAATCTGGTAGCATCAAATCATACTGACCAGCTATATCGAAGTCCTGCGAAAATTAATGAAATACCAAAATATCAAGCATCACCTTTGCATAAAAAAGATCAAGATAAACCATGTGGTTTCACGTCTAACTTTTATGTACTCTAATGCTCACTTACACATTGATAGAATTCGCGATATCGTCCCTTCGTCATGGCTGGATTGTCCCTGCGATAAACCTTTGCAATATGGTACCTTTTTATGTTTGTTAACTTAGTCATTGCAAGGTACCTCGCAAAAGGTACTGTAAGGTCATATCTAAGGGCTAATAGTTCTCCACCCTGGTCTTTAAGGTCGTAGATTAGTTTAGAGTCCTCTCCATATTTTCCCGTTAGAACTTCCTGCATGAAAAAAAAAGTTACGAAGGATTTCTACAACCGCAATGATTGCTGAAGACCAAATAAATATAAAGTCTACTAACCTTAAGTTCAAAAATTGGCGTATCTATGGTTTCCGCCCCATGTCTCTTGAAAACCGTTATTATTTTATCCAAAACAGACAAGCGTAACGCCATTTGTTCAGGATTATAGTCACGTGTACCTTTTGGTGTTTTAATGATAAACTTTTGTGGTCCTGCATTATCGTCGTTTAATTTAGCCTTCAGATTTAGTAATTTAGAGACTTCTTCAGCAATCTGTAAACAGAAAGTTTCATGTTGCTCACCTCTGTTTTCATTTACGCTGATGTATACAATGAGCAAATTCATGAGCTAATGAATAAATAAATATTTGAAAACCATCCAGAAACAGAGTGACAATAAGAGACACTCTCGTACCTGGGGTGTAGCGACGGTTGTTAAGTTGCGACAATGCCGTGTAGTCAGGATCAAATTGATGTGCATCAGACGAAACATCGTACCAATTTGGGGAAGTGTACCAGACCCAGAATCAAAGAGAAAAGTCCGCTTCAGTGCTGATACTGAACTACCCGAAACACCAGACATAATACAAGTTAGCTAGCATGCTGCCACAGAATATCATCTATGCTTTCACTTCTTATTTTCATTTAATTTTAAATATAAATTTCAGGAACCAAGACATTTAATTGTTAGGATTTTTCATTTAATTATTAAAGCTCAGATAAAAAATTTACACCTTATGTCTTGTCGTAGCAATTCTGCTTATTCAAATTATTTTTTGAACAAATTTCAATGCAAAAACATGAATAGTATCCGATTTTAATAATAACAATCAATTGCTGCAGAAACTAAACATAGAGATAAGAAAAATATTTTTACAGCGCACAACTTATCCATTAGTGCACAACTAGCATTATCCATTACAATACATTTACATAAGATAATAACTATTGTGGTAAAGCACAAACATATTTTTTTATTTTGATTGATCTAATCTGTGGCAGCGCTGTTCTGATGCAATACTGCCTCACCTTCTCATCAAGGCCTTTAGAGTTTTGAAAAGAAATGCTAGTCAACCATTCGACTTTCTTTGCCAAGTGTGAAAGTGGGGTTTTTGGAGCAAGGAATGCTTTGCGCTCCAAAGGTGTATAGCTTCTCAAGTGAGAAAACCACCTCTGCAGATGAGGATGGTTAATAAATTCCCCATTGAGGAATGATTCACATAAATCATACAACTTTGTATCCAATGCAGTTGGTATCCAACCACAGACATAGCTGACATCCACAAATTCTTTGTCTAATTCTTTTAGATCATCCTTTAAATTTACTGCTTTATGTGAACCCTGGGAAACGAAACGATTTTAAAACCGGCGTTCGGGAATGATAATTAGGATAATAATTACAGTTCTCCTATTAGCTAAAGGGTAGGGAAAGACTAGGAGAAAAAACGGCAAGACTTTCGAATCGATATGCGAGAAGAGATGATTGGAACAATGAAAACCAATCGAATTTAGTGAAAGTACCGTGGGACTTTGTGCTAGTCTCGGATGGTTACGGTTAGTGCTCGATGGCTTCACATAATGAAAGTTGTCCATATGGCTGTAGTGTTTCGAATATCTTTATTATTATGATATCTCAATATATATAACTCTTTAGACCTTTACCTTAGTACTATCAGCTTTCGCAGCTTTTAATTTTCGTACAAGATCTCCTTGTTCCTTCACAAGTTCCAGGATCTTCGCTCGTGTTTCGTCAGCCATCGTGTACCACGCGGTTTTCTTCCAACACTAAACCTCGGTTCAATTCCATGCGTTTCGTCTGACAGTTCACTGCTGACTGCTGCTGACTGAACGAACTACACTTGACTGTCGTGGCGTGCGTATTGCGCAAGAGGCACCGTGACCAACATTACTTTGAAACCTGCTTTCATTTACTTCCTGAATTTATATCAATGCGAATAGGTACTATTGGTATACTATAGATACATTCTAGTAGTAGATTTTCTATTTATCAACAATGAAATTATGGATGACAGTATATTGACTACATGATTAAAACTATTGTTTTTTGATAAACAACATTTCTGTATTGTGCTCGACAAGGATGAGCATGCATTATTCTTAATTCCTTAAAAAATCATTTTCGTTGATCATTTGATTGCAACCCACCGTACTCAATTATCCTAATTATGTGTCCCAGACTTTCTGCGAATATTCCAAGTTTATTTTTGGATTATGACGAAAGCTTAATGCATTGACGACAGATATTTGCAAAAATTGTACAAGTTATAAACGTCGTATTATCCTCCTAAAATTAGATAGCTTTGAAATTATGTACCATAAATAAAACAAATTTGTAATTGAGCACAAAAAATACACTTTTCTGTAAATCTCGTTTCTGTTGAATTGATTAAAAACATTACAAAATAATGTACCCGTCAAGTGTCTATAATATATAACTTGGATAGTTGGGAGAAGTTTGACTGGAGGCTCGACTCGCAGAGTGCTACTAGTTACGCCTAGAGATACTTTTAATTCTCGGCCAAACGTACCTAGGATAGTGATTATGTGATAATTAAAATAGAAACAGGTTTCCCATGGAGGTCGAGTATGCAATGCCAGATCCTTTCCATTTCAATGAATCACATCCACGTGGAGAAACAAAATGGAATTGCATCGTGTGTAAGATAGCGCCATCTTTGCGATATGCATAAACATCAAATGAAACACTTTTAAATTTAAATATTCCTCACAGGCGTTTTCTTCATAGACAAACGAACACTATTACATCTAGATAACTTTTATTAACCAATATAATTGTTATCGTTTACAAATGACACGGACACTCGTGTCCGCCACTCAACGGATACAATGAAACGTTAACGTTTACAATTAATGAGTGGATGAATTAAGTTAATTACTCGAGAGTGTTATCGCTAATCGACTTAAGAACTGGTTACTCGACGACACGTATCATACTTGTTCTTTTACATTTAATGTTGAATCGTGTTTGTAATCTTTATTTCCATACAACGTAATAATAATCATTCGTCCGTCACTACAAATGATCATCTCAAGCCGTTTCATGTGAATGTGCGATCTCACGTACATCCCATATTTTTTAATCATTATTCTCGTTCGTTTTTGCTCCAATAATCTGGTTACAAAGTCCCGTTGTGCGTGTTATGTATAATGTATGTGTACAAATTTTAATTGTATACTCGAAGACATCAAAAACTTTCTACGTAATGTATTAATAATCGCAATAAGTATGGGCGTGCGATTTGCGGCTGAGAAATTCGATTATGAAAAATTCTTCTCGATTTTTCTTCGTCACAATTAACAAATATATCCCCTCGAACGTTTTCATCATTCGTTCTCAACAATCTGCGCAGAGGCGTGCGCGGCAATATTTATTTTATTGTTTTCTTCATTTCTCCTACGCAGGTCGCTCATCCATGACTTAACTATTAGGCTTATGGCTACTGTTAAATAGAATAATGGTACATATACAAGAATTCTTGGCCACCCGTTAAATTTCTTTTTAAGCACGTGGGCTAAGCACAAGGGACACGTCGCCTACTTTCTTGCGACCTCCGCAACGATATTCATTGGATTCTTTGACTAATTATTAAAGAAGATTATGCTTTCTGCGCGTCAAGTAAAAATTGTTCACGCTGTTCGTAATAAATGTTAAAGATGGATGGGTCATTATTATTATCGTTATTAATGAGTTTTTACTTTTTTCAGACTGAATGTTTTCCCTTTTTTTTTTTAAGAACGGTATCTTTCTTCGTTAATCGGAGGTTGGTCCGGTGTGGCAGTGCCTTGTTTTATCTACTTTTAACGGTAATCCAATTAATATATATATGTATATGAATAGAATCGGCTGATGAAGAATCGTTAATAAAATAAAAAATCTTGATGGCAAGTAAATACTCAGCTTGCTTGTATACAGATGTATAATATACATCTAACTGTATATACTAATGAGAGTTTGTCAGGATTTCAGATATTCCAAAAATGCCTTGCTGTTTTTGTATATCCAGTGCAGAGTATTGGTGAAAAGATTTTACAAAGAAATTAGTTAGGTATGTAAAAGCCAAGTGCATTGCCGTTTTTACGGCTCAACGAATCATGCTGTTTAAGCACTATTGATTTCTTTTGGTCAATTGGCAATATTTACTTGACTGTAACTTTAACATTCCAATTGATTATACTACATGAAAATATACGATACGCACACACTTAATGTAAAAAATAATGCCAACAATATATATATATATATTTATATATATAGGGCGGTGATTTCGTTTCACAGACACTCTGCTGAATTTTCGTTTTTTTTTTACTGATATTTACATCACATTCAACACTTATCAATCTTACACGTTGAATTTTTTTCGTTTTAATTTAATCTTTCTCGATCGTATTTATATGTTTATATATATATATTTATGTGTATAATTATATATATATATATCAATGATGTCATCTCGGGTAATGCATGTATGTATATCCATTTGTATACAATAATAATATTGGTATTTCATCATTCCCGTTATTAATACTAATTAAAATATCTCGAGCGATATACCTGGATATTTGGATAATCAAGAAAAATGGGATTTTTTTTTTGGTGGACGGGGTATTTTATTCGTAAGGGTCTCATATGAAGTGGGAGGACAGCCTTTTTTTTTAAAGATACCGGCAGATGGTGAAAAATTGAAAATTGATATAGGTATCAATTAAAATCGAAGAGAATTATTTGTCGAATTAATTATCGATATCTGATAAGTTAGGTTAGGTTAGCTTGAAGTGAATTGGTATCGTCTAGTCAGTAATAAATTTTGAAAAGATTTAAGTATTTCGCTCAAATTCTTCCTTAAACATTAATTAATGCAGTTATCAATTAATCTTACGTAGATGCCTACAGTATATTTATGTATTACATATATATATGCATTCGAATGCTCATTATGTACTTGTCCCGTGTACACTATGTTTTTTTATCGATTGATTTTTCCTTGTTTTCTCTATATCTCCTTAATGCAATTATATTGTGTATCCCACTTTTCATTGTCTCCCTTTTCTTTCTACTAATAACTACTGATATTCTACTATATAGTTCGTAGTTCATAATGACTGGATTTTAATAATCTGACTCCCTTATCGTATCCTTTGTCTCGTTCCGATTGGCTTATGCGCTTTCATACGCTAGAAAAAAAATATTCTCTATGATCTATACACACGTTGTGTTATCGTTACACAGGTTTTCCTTTAATTTTATATGGTATTTTCCGTTACTTTTGTGATCGCTCATATAACTCATACGCCATATAACGCTCTTAAACGTTGATCTACTTTCCGACACCCCGTACTTAAAATTTTTTCTCTTAACTTTTATTTTTTTTTTTAATTTTTGTTGTTGCTGTTTTTGTCTGCACTACGCACGTGCGTGAATTTTCGTTTTATAATTCAATAGTCATTATGTTGGGTCGTGTTTTCTTTCTTTCAAACACATTAAACTCTCACGCTACGTAAAATAGCGATAAAAATATCCTAAAACGTAGAAACAATTTTGTACTTTACAACCACGCAATAAACGCGGATGCCGGCGTGAAAGCGAACGCATCATTTGATAATTGTATATAAGTTCTTAAGGTTTGCTCGTTTTTTGTTAAATTACCAAAAGTCTACTAAAGGAAATTTGGAATCCTTAGAAATAATCTCGTGTGGCTCTTGGATCTGTATTTCCTTTGTTCTTTGTTGCCCTTATTTTCATCATTTCAGACTCGCAATACATCCGCTAGCAATAGCATTTATTATTTATTTTTCGTTCGATAAATTTGACCTCGATGCGCCAATTGCGGCGAAGGTATAAAAGTAGAAAATGCGATGAATGTAGAAATCATGAAGCGTGGAGAAATATCGACGGTAACACCGATGAACTATCCCGTGGTCAGAGGGGCGAAGGGAATTGATTTTGTAAAAATTCATAAAAATGAAAAAAATTCGTATATGCGTGTATAAGGTCTACTGTATCCAAAATTAGATACAGGGATTTCGTAACGTCTCGTGCGATAGCAGAAACTGGTGAATGAATTTAAAGAAGATTGAAAAAAGATACAAAATAACACAGCGATATTCACAGATACAATGAAAATACATAATAGAAAAAAAATGCTAAGAGAAGGAGCAAAATGCTTTTTCCTCGTGGTAGATGGAAGCGCAAAAATCGTAATTTGAAATTCGCACTCGATTTAACGTTAATTCGAAGTACTCAATAATGAGACTTCGTGTTTCAGTTTGTTTCTTTTCGTTTTCGCGTTTCTTTTTGTTTCCTTTATTTCTCTTCGTCGTTGCGTATACGTCACGACGGGCGACATCTACGCACCTTTTTTTTTCATTCGGATTTTCTCAATCCTCCAATTCTTGGTGGCTTATCACTTTTCCCTGCCTATTCCGATATCCCTTTATCCTTTACTTCGGCTTTCAAAATCTCAATAATCTCACAATTGTTTCCAAAACGTTGCTCGTTCCGTTCCATTTCGAATAGTCACGAAAGGCGCCGTCCCGCAGGTGGGATTATGGATGACTGATCATTTATTCAAGTCGCGCCTTGTAGCTTGTCTTCCAGATCTCAGCGAGCGTCACAGCACTGTGGAACCTGTGGAAGATGCAGAGGGGCAGGGTCACTCTCTGCACAATAGCCCAGGCAAGAAAGCCATAGAAGTCGAGCTGAACCGGATTGGCGACGACCTTCTGCGTCTCAAAGGTATAAATGACCCACATGGTGACATTGCAGATGAGAAGGAATGTCACGACCTGACGACCTGGTTTGCTACGATCGTGCTCGGGCAGATGAACACGCCTACGTGATACGTCGGCGATGAAAAGCATCTGTAGGACGACCTGGGCCACAGACAGCAATCCGGTGACCATCACCAGGAGGTTTGGCTCGTGCGTGAACGCCGCCAAGGATCCTGCGATCACGGAGAAGACTGCGTAGACGAAGAGGCCGAAGGCTGAGACGCGTAAAAGGATGTCATTCAGGTCGCTTTGTTCCTCAGCCTTGAACTTCAAGCCCTGAACCCGAATGAAACCGACTATAATGGCGACTATCGAGAGAGCCATAAGCACACAGTGAGAGACATCCGCCAGGTATATGGCGAGCAATCCTAGCTCGGGATGATGAATGAGCACGAAAAAGAGTATTAGACAAATTAGAGAGCCAACAAGGAGCAAGAGACCGAAGAAAAGACCCTTGCTGGCACCGACGCAGTCTACGCGCGCGTGTCCTGCGTGAGCGAGGGCAACAGCACGTCGCGACAACATAGCTTCCAGCCTGCGTTCAAGATCTGCCTCAGCCTGATGTGGCCAGCGCGGATGACGTCCAATGTGCTTCCACATCACGTAAATGACGGCAGCGCCGATAAGACTGTACTCAATGATAAACGGGAAGAGATACGGTGCCGCGTCCTGGACAATGGTTCCCATGATGTTAACCCTTCCGCAGGAGTTGGATACGGTTCCATCGGCCGACAGGGCCTCAGCATAAAATCCCAAATTGGTACTCCAGACGTTGCTCGTGTTGGTCAGGTTGCTCACGTCGAAGATCTGGCTGATTTCCTTGGCGTCTGATTGTGGCGCATCGAACAGCTCTGCCAGGAAGGGCGCAAAAGTAGTTGAAGGTTCGGGTGTTGTTGTTGTTGTGGTGGTAGTGCTCGTGTTTGTCATTGTCGTCGGAATGAGGGTTGTTGCACGGTTTGTGGTTGTTGTAGGGGCCAGGGTCGTCAGTAGAGTCGTCAGGGTCGTCACTGCCGCACTGGCGGATGTTGTTGAAAATGTTGATGTCGTGGAAGGGGTTGTCGGGGTTGTCCAGGGAATTTCGGTTGTGGTTGTAGTTGTGGTTGTGGCATTTATGATACCTCGGGCAACCGCCCTGGCTGTTGTATGTATAGCACGACCCAGTGACGGCACTGTTGTTGTAGCTAGGGTTGTTCTTATGGTTGCTGTAGACAGGACTGATAGCGGAGCTTCCCGCAACTGCGCCATGTCTCTCGGCTCGGTTCCCAAGATGGCGCCAGCGTTTCGCAGAGAATGCTGTTTGATACTCTCTGCAATAAAATATTTCAAAGTTTAAAAATCACGAGAATCAAGATTTAAATTGATTCTAAAAAAGTTCGATCATTCTCTGTTCTTTTTCTTTTTATAAAAAAGTAACTCACCGAGGACGCCATTCTCTTCGTAGCCCAAACGCTGATGATACTGAGTGATCTCTTTGAGACTTTCAAGCACCAAAGTTCTTATCCATACGCACAAGTTGGTAGCAACGACATGCATGAGTCCAAAACGTGCGATAACCTTGAACCGGTGTATATTCAGCTGCAAAACGTAATAAGCGTGATTAAGGAATAAAACGTTCCTTAAAAATGTCATCACTAAGTCAATAAAAATAAATAGTTAATAAACAATCACCCTGGAGTTCATGAAGATGAAATACATTTGCATGAACGTGAAGATCATTTGCAAGACAGGATTGATACCCCGCAGTATCTGATAGCATGGTGACGTAGGCGGTACCTCGAAGAAAGCACCGAATTCCAATCCATTATAAACCATAGTGCCCAATCCAAAAGCTTAAAAAAACACAAATATTAATAGAGAAACAATGCCACTAAGCATTTCCCTCGGGATCGTGTATCGCCATCCGTTGAAAACGGTAATTCGTTATATCGTCTCTTACCGATGGCGCCGATCCTGAGGAAAAAGCTTCCATGGCTGTGATCGTTCTGTGACGTCTTGCGCTTCCGTAAAGCTCTAGTGGCGACACCAGCCTCGACGTCACTCGCATCCTAAACACACAAAAAACAATAAGATAAACTCGAATAAAATTCAATGATAAATTTTGTCCTAAAACAATAAAACGAAAACAACAACAAAAACAGTAGGCGTCAAAAGCAATAAAATCAAAACAATGAATTCGACATGATAACCAGAACAAAAAAAAGAGATCAAATATAAAATGGCTTTCCAATGTAATGTCGCGGTCAAGTCTGAAACATCTTACGTCATCACCACAAACTGTCTCCGTTCCCAGTTATATTACAGCGTGAGTCACAAACGTGAGTAAATCAGTGAGCGCGTGGACGCAAGAAACCAACAAAAATATACCTCAGGGAGAACAAGAGTAAATTGTGTCAGTAGGTATCGGTGGTTCTAGTCGCGCGTTATTCAGACCTGAAACTCCTTCTTGCTCTTAGCCGATTTCTGTTCCTTGTCTTTCTTGTCCTTCTTATCCTTATGTTCTTTGGGTGGTTTTGGCGGCCTCGGCGGTGGCGGCGGCGTCTCCGCGCCACGCGAGCAACAAGCACTCTCTTGGAGCAGGAAGCAGAATACGTAGAGAAGGAAGAGTATGCTGGCGCCGTATAAATACGTGAAGAATCCTTCGTAGTAGTAAAGTGGCAGCTTGTGCGTAACCACTTCGCTTATCACATAAGCGATACAGACGACCACCAGGAGTTTGGCATAGATGAAGCTCATGATGATGAAGAGTGATGTTCTGCGATAAAAAGAAAGAGGACAGAAAATTAGAAAAATTCACTCGCTCTTGGACTGAAATGTTTCGTCGCACCGGACCGGAAGTGACAGCGACAACATCCGCCTTCCAAATCTATTAATTCATTTCACGTACCCCTTTTTACCGATCATTCTCACTCTACTGTCGCGCCTCGTAGAAATCACTGTGCTTTCCGTACCATTCACAAATGGCATGATCTCCACTTCCATTTTATCAAGAATCTCCCTTTCGACTGTCACGTGACGATTATCCGATATCAGGCTTTCCTTTCTATACCGACCCACTGTGTATCCTAAGTGCACAATTTCCAGCGTGGGCCACTATGCTGGCACGTCTGGTCTCGATTGTTTAGCTACGCGGACTGCCAAGCTCCATGAGAAGCCAGGTCTAGCATTGCCGGCGCGCTATTTTTGAATCTATCCTACAGGGTAGTCAAGCCATACATAAGACACATGAGACCTGACGTACGTGATCTGACGCTGCACCAAGTATCTAGTGCAAATAAATACTTCATTCACGTCCGGGAAAGTCGGTCAGGATAATCGATCGGTGATATTAATTTTTTTTCTCTATTTTGGGAAAAAATATTGCCGATAGAAATTGAATATAATTTTCTTTTAAGTTTCAGCAAGTTTTCGTTTTCCTTTTTTTTCCTTTAAATTCTCATACTTGTTTAATCGGTGACTCGCATTAAAGTCACGCCCTGTATCTACATGCCACCCCTTGCATCGTACCGGGCATCTTTGCCAACAAGGGCTTAACCATCCTTTGTTCCTGCGGCATTTGAAAGGGTTGGGGCGCAGACTTTATTGTGTACCACACGAGCTGGTACACTCGAGTCAAGCATTTTTTCTCTCTTTTTCTTATTATTATAAAAACCCAACCCGCTTGAACTGTCGGTATACTGTCATTTTCCACGTACGTCATTGCGATGACATTAATAAACTTGATAATATAGATATTAATACTGTAGGCCAATGAGCATTTGTGTCGCATATCCATCCACGATCTTAACACGTATAAGAGCACTGCTCATTCACTGAGTGTTGCAGCGGCTTAATTGCACTAATAAATTTCTAGCTAAAGAAATTACTTCACGGTTCAATTATTGGCTGTCATTTGCAAATCAATATATTTGACTTCGGCTCTTATAACGCCCCAATAAATAATTTGCTGCCCGGATACGTAATTTCAATATATTCAATTTGTCGAGTGATTCACTTCTGGTACGTAATTCACTCATGTAAATAACAATGAGCTTTTTATTTGAATGTCGTAGCAGTGAAAATTTTATTTTATTACAGCGATTCGAAATATGATGATGAAAATATGGAAAATCTTAAGTCTGCCTTTTTATCGACGTCGCAACATCCAGTGGTAGTAGCGACGTTAATGCATAGCACAGACTCCGAGCGTTCCAGGGCGACTGGTCGATATCTCGAAGTACCAACGTACTTTGAATTCCTGGCTTGTCTTCCTGTTGTGCTCGGATGCCCAACACTCATTATATCTCTCTGCTTTCGTCTTTTTCATCAATTCACTCACAGTCATCATGCTTTTTCTGTGATATTTCTCTTTTTAGAATTTTGAAAAAAAAAACCTCAAAAGACAAATAAATTATATTGAGACTGTACTAGAGTGACGGTATACTTGAATTGATATTATTTTAATATTTAAGCATTTTCATAACTCCCGCATGGTATAATCGGTTAGTGATATTATACTCTGATTTTCTCGGATAAGACGAGAAATATACAAAACTTTACCATGCGGTGTTCAGTGATAACGATAAGTATATTAATCTATTACGTGCATTACACCGATCTTAATTTTAACGCCTTATAATTAACCGCAGTAACGTTAAAATTTGGCCTTTTCCATCGATTAACCTCAAATTGTAGCATCAAGACCGCATTACAGATTAATTGATACGTTATCAAAGAAAGCAAAAATATTTAACGACAGATTATTCTCAATATTAACTACAGAGTATTGCAGAGTATTAATCTCGAGGTCGTTGCATCTGTGACTTCTGCACGTATGGTAATTCAAGAAGACGTAGTATATAGCATAGTATCCATAGTACAGTATACTGTTACAGGTCTATGTTACACGCCTTCATGAGTTATCAATGATAGCATATGCCATAGACAGGTAATACTAAAATATAAAATACCCTAGAGGTAGGGTATTAGATACGTATAGCAAGGTAACACCCGAGGTAACGCCAGAGTATAGGATAGCACGTAATATTTTCTCAACCCTTGTTACGGTTAGTTACACCCCCCCTGAGGTTGCACGGAGACGTTGCGTCTGCTGGGCTTAACGAAGGATGTCGTAAATAGAAACGTAACTAAAGCCTGAACCTCTCAGTCCCCCCTTTTCTCAAACACAGTTATACTAGGCAGGTTGGTACGAACTCATTTTTAGCTTTTGCACCCTCTCAGGGCGTTATTTGCTAACGGGTCGAGTTTCCGCGTCGTACGAAAGACAAAAGTAGTAGAGCATGTTTATATGCATATATATTATTAAAAATTTCTGCTTTCTAGGCCTGCGTAAAATATCTTCGCACACGTGTACTTGATCGAGGGGTCGGTGGTATAGGGGACGTTCAAAGCCATAACTTAGTATTTTCGAGTGGATTCCACTTCTGCCTGAGAGTGCATCCCCTATATTTCAATGAATTTTTTCTACCCTTATTTTTTATCTTTCCTTTGCCCCTTTCGCGCTTGATCTCGACATTCACTACGGGCGATGGAAAATAGTCGCTTACTTCTTCGCGGGAGTGGATCGAACGTTCTTCAGCTCCATCTCTTTGTTCGCCGCGTTGTTCTTCTCGGCGTTGTCTTGCGCGTTTGGGGGTGCACCGACGTTTTGGGGATTCAGGGGTCTCGTCACCGGAAGTGTCGCTGTATTGTCACCGGCAGCGGCGGCCTCCACCTCGACGGTGGCCACTTTGCAATCACCGCCGCCCACCATTTTCTTTTTACTTTCCAGTTCGCCTCGCTTCAGCTTGATTTCTTTTTTTTTTTTCTTCAGCAGTCACGTATTGGAACCACACCACTTTTTATTGGTACCGACAGGGATTTATTGGAGGGTCGCGAACCTTAATGGTGAATTTATCTAATCCGCCATTATGGTCCCTCTTCTTTATTTTGAGAATTTACAGGATGGCCGTGACAGTTGTACGATTTCCCAATTGTCAATTTTCTGTTGATAAAAGGTAACGATAAAAAGTGAAAGCCCCTCGTAAATAAATAAAAAACGGACGAAATTGTATGTAAATTCAAAAGGCAAGATTTCTTAGCGAGATCTTGATTAATGAAATCACACGGTACATTGCGAATGCACGAAATGGTGGATTTTCGAGAAAAGGGTGTTTCGCGTCGAGGTTGATTTTTTACCCTCCCCCCTAAAACGCCTCGCCGAGGGACCTGCGCATTCGAGCCAGATACTACGTCTTCGTAACGGGGGAGGGGGGCAGAATTCCGCCCACGAAAGACGAGATAAAAATATCTAAAATTTTCCCAGTGTACCAAGGAGGTCAAAGAAACAACTTTTTCACATTCTTAATTCACGGTTCTAATCATCAATAACTTTCTGGGTATCTATAACGACTTCAAAACCTCAATGGAGCCCTGAGAACAATGGGAGACTGTGCAAGATGAACTCCCGAAAAGTAGGTCGGACCTCAACAAGAGAAACGATGGGGCGACCACAGTAAGAATTGTGCGAAGTTCAAAAGAGCGTAACTTTAATTAGGCACGCACCACAGGTAAAAAGCACTGAGGTAAGCTCAAGTATAAAAATCATTCCGCCCCAACGAACCCCGCTACGAAAATCAGTCAAGAGCCTCTGTAAACTCGAGAGTCCAAGTCCCAATAGCTCCCTAATACCAAACAGGGGATAAATATCAGCCCCGGATGTATCACCAGCAGCCACGGCTAAGCTATACAAGTATATAGTATCCCACTCGAATGAGCTGCTTAAGCGACAAGTCCCTGTGATCTGGCGTACATGCTCCAACGAGCAAATTAAATTTCCCGTGGCCGTTCCTCACGAGGATCAAACACTCTCGCTCCGATGACTGACGGACGACGTCAGGGTCGACGTCGACGCTTATTACGACGACGGTCGGTCGTCGTCACGCGACACGTTCGTGAATTTATTATAAACAAGGGCAAGTGGAGAATGGGCTCAAAAATGAAAATATAAAAAAATCTCTGGTGTTCACGGACGTCGGGAAAGTCTGCTCGGGAGGTACCGCGACTTGTCGAAGACTGACGAGGGCTCGCGGTACCGGGAAACTCCTCTGGAGGGTGTTACGCCGAGAAAGGGTGACGAAGTCTAGAAGATGAGGATAAGGGTAGGCACGCGATAGTACACTGTAAGACCGTGCGTATGCGTGACGCGCAAAGTGTCAGGTAGATGGGGAAAAAAAATGTGGTTAATTGGAGTCGATTTAATTGTAACGTGGGACGGGTGGACGTTGTTATGCGGTTGGGAAGGAATTACGTACTCTCAAGGTATCAGGTAAGACTGTGTTATCGGAACGCGATGAAATGGGGGTTGAATCACGATCACCGCCCCCAGCATCCCGGAGACTGAGGCTGGCCGGGGGTCTCTTCCCGGGCAGGAGCTTCTGCGCCAGCGCACAACTCGCGTTTCGTATATCGTTTTGTCTATCGTTTCGTTTTCCCAGTTACGACTGCCAGGGACAGCTTAACATGGAGTAGACTCGTTGGGATGCTGCATTTCAGCCGTTTGTTATGTATCCGTTGCACCGATTGGCGATCCCCGTTTATCGATACTGATGATGTATTTCTTTATCAGATAATGATATTTTTGTTGTAATTGATGACAATTTTTTTTAGTAACTCTTGGACTCAAGGAAAGCGATTAGAAATTTTCGGGGTGTCGAAATAAATGATTTTTTTTTAAGGGTTGGTAAGGTTGTATGGATTTTCTTCAAGGTGGCGGGAATTCTTGTGATACATCCAACTGTGCCGGCACTGGTGCTCTTCCGGGAAGATGCTGAAGAGACGGTTGAAGAAGGGGTTGTGGTGAGTGGGGGGTAGGATGGAAACTGCTCGCTGGATTCTGCGACCCACTGACCCGCTCGATAACGTCACCACTCCCGGGTCACTGACCTTTCTCTCTAGTGTAAAATTCTCGCAGTTCAAAATGCCACCCCTCCCTCGTAAATTCAGGCTCAATCACAGGGTACATTAAGTTAACGCCCTTAATATTTTTCTTGTTTCTCGTACAGCTAATCATCCTTATCAATATCTAAATTTTCAGGGATTTGTGATGGTCGGCGATTTTTATTATTATTAATCTTTTTAATTTAATTTTGTTATCTCAGGTCTACTTTATCTTCGAATCTCTGAGCGTATCATTTTCGCTATCGATGACTATCAATTGTTATCGATCAAGCCTTATCAGTCTTATCGAATGTATTTCACTGTTTTGTATTATATATTTACATGAAATACCAATATCCTGTTGTCCCAGGATTCCTACAACACACGTCTCACGCACAGCTAGTATTGATTTCAGTCTTGCTGGCAGTGCTGCCGCGATCCGCGTTCCGTGAACTAAACCGACGTTCCTAGGGGTTGAATCGAGATGGGGGATGAAAATGGAGAGAGAGAGAGAGCGCGCAAGAAAGAAAGAAAGATGCAACGAGAGTAGAGGAAAAAATTGGTTAACAAAAAAAATCGATTCCAGAAAAATAGAGAGAAAGATGCCACACAGCCAAATTCGAAGCTCTGGAATTCTTATGCAAAAATGCTTGCAGTTTTCAATTAACCAAAAACGTCCCATTAGAGTGCTAGGGAAAGTTTTAATTAACCCTTGAAAAAAATGTGTAGTTTTTAATCACAGTTGAAACGTATGCCGTTTTTATCACCCACTCTCATCAAACAAAAATGTACGGAGGACTCCTCTGTAACCGATTGCGATTTCTTATCGGTCTAAAATTCCGAGTCTCGTCTCATCAAACGTTTTGCCAGCTTGATTTGCTCTGAATCCGAATCAATTAACTAATTAAAAATTACCGGAAGCAGGGATCACTGTAATTAATTCTAAGGAATAATTCGTACAATTCCCAAGTGGAGCATGTATCAGCTAGAAATCACAAATTGCATATTTTAAAACAAAAATACTTATAATCTCGTGCTACTGAATCATCCGAGAAAGAAAAAAAAATGGTCGATTACCATTCAACTATGCTAACGGGCATGAATGAATACTCATAAATCTCAAGGAGGCGTCCTTGCTCGAGTCTATTACGACACGTTCAATGCTCTCGATATAATATAACCAATCATGCTCCACGTATGCACGTATGTGACGAATAGATTATACACATACCTATATAAACCTCTGAGACACGCACATTGAATAATTCGATGAGTATCGGCCATGTTCTCGGCTAGTTAAGGAGCACGAGTAAAAGACCAAAGAGAAAAAAAAAAGGAAGCATACACAACATACGCACAGTATCACTGCTCTGATATACACAGACCACGCGCTACAGATATACAAATAGTGCTCGAGATAAAAACTTAAAAAAAAAATGCCAGACGCAGCATCAAAGCTTCTCTATTTATAGTTTACAAATTTCCTTCCCACTATTCGAAGTTAAGCTAGACTGAAAACTCTTGGAGTTTTTTGCTTCAATCATACATTGACCGATACAGTAGAAGAGAAAAAAGATGTATCAACTCACTTGGCATTTTTGGGCAAATTGTTGTTCGTTGGTCCCACGTGCGTCGGGGTAAGACACAAGGGTGCGCTATTCGTATTCTGTGGCACTAAGGGTTGCCTCGCATGAGCAGGCGATGTGTGGGAACCGTAACCGTCGGAATTGAGCTGAAATAAAAAAATATTAAAGTTATTAAAACACATCCGATTATTTATATAAGTCGAGAATATTTTTTCTGTTTTATAAATTCAATTTTTCTTCTCTATCGCCTTTCTACTGACCTTTACCACTGTTCCGATTAAAGAATCCGGCGGCATTTCCGGTGGATCTGGTATCACTCCAGGATTCGTATGGGCCGGATAATCATTGCGTAGATTCACTTCCTTGACAGGGGTACCACCCCCATCGAGACGCTCCATGTCTAAGCTGTCCGTAGGCGTCGGTTGTGAGAGGAGACGCTCCTTCATCTCATGGAGATATGGACAGCGCTGCATCTCCTCGACTGTATCGTTTGCTTTCTCACGGTCTGCAAGTGTACCGGGGTGTAAGTACAAGGCGATCGTACGAGTAAGTCAGTAATAACTCAGTCAATCAGTCAGGTCAGTCAACAGCCAGTGAGTTAGGCTAGGGACTAGTTTTTCTAGAGGATGACTGCGAGAAGATCGTCAGTTTCCTAGAGAAATTTCTTTAGCAGGGATTCATGGAATCCAGAAGTAAAAGTAAGTAATCACTCAACACGTTATAAAGAAAGTCCTCGATAAAGTAATTTTCGAAAGTTAAGAAAGTCATTAAAACAAATTGAAAGCATTCATCAAATTTCTTAATAAATCATTTCACAAGAACCTTACCAATTTCACGTATCATTTTATTTTATTATTTATTCGTTTCAACAAATATATATATATCAATGTCCACAATTAATACTCTTGACATTGCAGAACAAAAGGGGTATCAATGAGCACCTGAGCATTAATCTTAATCACGATCAGATTTTCACTCTCCCTCCGGATACACGATCGTAGACTGGCTCTTCACTCTCTCCCCATAGAGAAGATCGCTAAATATGGCGCCTTTTGTAACAATCATTATGGGACACCATACTCGATGGTTTATAACCTCTGAGCATATCCCAAGTCAAGTCCTAATATCTCACGCAGGATAAAAAAAGCCATGCAAATATTTAATATCGACCAGAATATATGTCAAATACAAAAATCCATAATCTGGTAGTGATACTTCTGTCATATAAATGTAGATATATACAAAATTGAGTCCGAATCTATCCCGCATAAAAAAAAAGTGAGGGAAAATATGTGGCGCCTCTAAAAGTGTGGCTAGGAATGAAATCCCATACTTTTAGTTCCTAGAAGCTATTCTTAGTTTTTAACTATGGGATTTAATATTTAGTCACACTTTTGGAAACGCTATGCATTTACTATTTTTTTTTAAATATATAATGCAAAATGTAATCCTTATGCACAAGCTAGATTAAATAAGTGTGAGGGAGAAAGAGGGGAGGAAAAAGGTAGTAAGAAAAAGAAAAGCAATCTCGATAACTGACCTACCCGAAAATGCCCGCCGTAACGATGCCGCGTATGAGAGTCGCGATACCCACTGTCGGCGCCACTCGGCTGTTGTCGCTTTCGCGGCCTATACTATTCTTGACGCGCGTCATTCCCATGCATACATACCGTATATTTAGAAATCCGCGAGGCTTTAATCAGGATCCGCACACCAGTCATAAAGAAGAAGGGTTCGCTATGTTCATTTGGTACCCATACAGCCTCCGTATCAACAGGGCATACACGTGTAAAACAGTCGAATGGACGGATATTCATATAACTGTAGACGTACAAAAATATATAGGTACGTATTTTACGTGCAGTTAGATATCACAGTCTGCGAGCGACTCAGCTAATACGAAACTATTTTACTGCCATTCAACCCTCTAGTCGCTCTCTCTCTCTTTCTCTCTCTGTTGCATTGTCAGCTAGATAGAACGTAGAAAGGGAGTGACTGCCTGCGTGTAAATAGATGTATGCAAGAGGAAGAGAGAGATAAAGATTATAGGGAAAATGAGAAGTGAATACGAGAAAGAAAAGTAAGAGACCTAGAGAAAGAGCTTACCGATCAATCAGCATAGGTGCAACGTCAATTTCAATACGATAAATGTTCAGGAAGTTGTCACTTTATTTCAGTAATCTATATCCATTTGGATATAAAGATAGCGAGGTGTCAGTGGTTGTAACTTTGTTTGATATCCCAGAAAGAAGTTATATTCGTCTTATATATGTACAATATTCTGCTATTATCCGCTGATATTACCATTGGTATTCTTGTCTGCAATTGTTGAGGATGCCGTGTACGAAAACGTGATCGTTATTGTATTTATTGTTAGTCGCCTTATTCGGCTTTCTATAGAAGATTTCCTAGACTTTTAATTGAACCTTTTATCCTATTATTATGAGTACTGGGACGATATTACGAGACATTATCGTGGATGGTGTATCTATTATGTTGACATGTTCACTTTTGTATATGTATTTTGTGTTGATTGGCAGGACAAAACAATTTTTATTTGAGTTATGCAGCTTGAAGCTTTATGAATATTTATCTCGCTCGGTGGGTTGCTAGGTTAGGAAGTCTACTTACAGGAAAAGTCTAACAGTTCAACGAGAAGAATTTATCCGCGCCGTCTTGGGAATCCTGGGGGAAAACACACGGTAAACGAATAACGGGAAGGACGTAACACGGCGTCACAACAAACGGAAACCGGAAGTAGCCAGAATCGATGCGCGCCCGGTCGGAGAACTCGAAAACTGAGGTTCACGTACAGGGACGAATTGGCAGACTGCGTGGCGACCACCTGTGAGCATCCCGGCGCCGGCGTCGGCGTCCGATCGACCCACGATGCATGCCTCCTCTATTGAAAACGCTTCGGCGAGATTGTAGCGCTGTCGACGGGTCTCGCGTAACGCGAGCATTGTAAACTGCCTTAATACTACACAGCATATACATACATACACCTCTTACCTCCATCGTGCGTAATTTCTCAATCCTATACGTTCCCAATATCCAATGTAACTGACCAAAAACTGCTTCGGAAAGAGATCAGTAAATAACACACCAGATGTATTTATGGATTTATGTTTACTTTACACGAACTTGAGAATCAATGCTAAGATTTATTATGGTCCCTTGTGTAAGAAGGACCAACGTTTTTTGCGATACGAAGAAATACGTTTTTTCTCAACTGTTTCTGCTAGTGGCTAGAAGCATATAAGGCACTCGCGTCACCGCTCTCCAAAGCTAGTCTCGAGCGAATAAGCAGCTCTTGGTTTTATGATGCCAGAACGCTGCTCTCCCTTCACTCGGCCAATAGGAAGCTCGTCTCCTTGCCGACGTCGAAGGTTCGCGTCGGGAAGCGGCTTTGTCGCGCGCGGTAGTCGTCGTCGTTGTTGGGGCGCCGGATCGCCGAGCTATGTTTGTGCGTTTCAGACCTTCGTCAAGGTGGGGGTGACGAAGTCATTTACAAAGGGATAGTTAACACGCAACAGAAACACGAAAGGATTACGATTATTGATGTTTTATCTGTACGTTTTTCATCATCAGTCTACACGACGTAATAACAAAGCATGCAAATCAGTCCGAAAGCTTTTCATAACCTAAATATTTTTGTTTACCACCTTACATACCTTCTGACATTTGTATCAAGGTATTTATAGAATTTTTCTTATATATTTTCGTTCTGCGAGTATTCGGTACGTACAGGTAATCCATTCTCTATTTCAGGTATAAATTAGTGTTCAGATAACTCATAACCCCGTCAGGGATAGTTCAATGCCATAAGTCGTAGTGAACGGTGACTTTTCGATCTGGTTATATCGAATAAGACTTTTACTCGTGGGGACCTTGACTCGATTTTTCGGCAGATCGTAAACATCTAACGACGCTGCGCCATTTAGATCGAAGGCATCGAGCGTAACACACGAGGAAGAACGTTGTCCATTGACATTAATACACATTAACGAGAGACTAGAATGTTTAATAAATAACATCTCGTGCCGATACCTTGGCATATTGAGCCTTCCACAAGAATCCAGGACGTGTCTATAACAGTTCCGGTAGAATCTGTCCTGTTACTGGCAATAATTACTTTCTAATGAAACGCCTAAGCCATAAACTCTAGCCAATCAATATTTAATGTCTACTACTTCTTTCCTGATAGTACCGTACCAAGCCAGACAAACATTAAAATTGGCATCGGTTCTAAGAAAATCCATTCTCACTCTTGTAGCGTTAATTTCTCTTAGTATTAAATATTACTTTTGTCGGTACAACTAATGGATGTACTTAAATGTATTAATACTCTTATCACAATAACATTTAGCGAACATACTAACCAGTTTACTATCAGATCAGTGAATACTTACACGGCCGTTAAGTAACGATTGGCTGAAGAGAACGTGGGCGGCGAGAGTTGCTCGCGTTTGTTGTTGTCGTTGTGTCGTGTTGCTCGTTGCCATCGGCGACAAAACTAAACCAGAATTTTCAGCGCAGTCACAGGTTCACAGTGGGATGACGATATTTGAGATAACGTCAAGAATTGTAACGGCGTTGCTTCGATGATATTTTTAAATGGCGTCCCTACGAACGGCGCGCGATTCGTTTTATTTGTTGTATCCTCACGGTTATATATTGTTACTATTTATGTAAAACGCAGGCACTTTTAGCGATAATGGTGTCGATTCCGAAGCCGCTCACTGGCCCTACGTGAAAATCGTGCGTGGATATTATTGCGTGTGGGTGCGTTTACGTCCTCGAGGAATAGCAGCCGATGTAAACAAGGAATTGGCGCATGCGCACACGACATTTCCTTGCCCTATGGTTAAATCACCCCTTGTGTTGCCTTCCGTGTATGGGGGTGGCCCGAGGACCTTGTGCCATCCATGGCTCTAATGGCGGATGTTCATGGGGGTGTGGGCCATAGCCACCCCCATGCAATAGGGAAACGCGATCAATAACGCGCTGCAAGCATTTTTACTTAGCGATGACTAAACCTCCCCATTAGAAACGGAAGATTGCTGCATTAGAAACTGAACAAGGATTCACCCTGTAGTATAATACACCGCAAATGCACACTACGCTGCAGTTAGAAGATCAAATATCGCTCAATGATTTCTATACATCTAGTTCAACGGACTCGGGTTGAATTTTAAGGTACGATCGTAAAATTTGGATGAAACAAAATTTGAATAAACTTACTATCACGCTGCTTCTCTCCTATACTTCAGACGGCCATTGGGTAAGTTTTACTGCGTTGGGGTAGTTTCCACCCCTTGCTCTACCGGTGGCAAGTTATGCGTCCCTCAGGGACGAGATTTAGCTCTTATTTACTGGAACCCACCCCAGAGACTATCAGACGGCAGACTGCTCGACGCTGCTGTAACATAAACGATCCGGCCTCTTTCCGTATGGTATCTATATACAGAGATGTTCAAGTATAATCGTTTTACTCTATTAACGTAAATAATACTATGTGTACTCTAAACAGTAAATATAATACTCCGTAGAGTACTATGTATACCAGTCATTATCTTCGGACTGACTCTCCTCTTTGCTTCGTGAAAAATAGTAAATCCGCTAGTAACGACTCTGGAAAGTCAGATACCTAAGAGCAGTACGTAGCCTGGATAGAATCCATTTACCTAACCTGATGCACCTATGCATCTATCTGCCCGCCTCTGGCTGCCTACCTACCTACCTACACAGTACGTGTATTAACAAACGTAAAACTGGGGTCATTTCGTTCACACGCTTCCTTATGCAAGAGCTGCGGTTATGCACTTTTAACAAAAATCACAAATAAGAAATCGTAGAGCGACACACCCGCCAAGTAAAGTCTGAAAGTTTCACCCAGGGTGCCCCTTGAAAAATACATAACTCTATGTATTTATACATAATTATATACACATACATGTATACCCCTATGGTGTTGTGGGCCTGAATAAAAGTATCGATTACATTGAATTTAATTAGAGGAAGATGCAAAAATATTTTTGTTTTTCTCAACATTTACCAATAACAGTGTCGTTGGTCTTGACACTCGACGTTCACTCCATTTCAGTTGTGCCAACGTTATATTTCTGTATAGAGAGAAAGGCGCCATTCCGACGATGCAATACACTTCGATTTCGTTTGATTCTATTTGGGGGTCGACCACCGTGCAACCTTGTACCTGAGGAAGGTCGCCGAAGAGCGAAGTATCGAAGTCAGGTATGTAGGTCGCCAACTCGACGACCGCGATCCGCTTTTTTGCGAACGATCGGCCGATTTTTTCCTTTTTCGTCGTAGCCTTTAAGACTGATAATTACATCGTAATTACATGCCAAGCAGGGTATGCATTCCTCAGATATAATACGGTGCACGAGCGAAACACTCGTAATATCCAATATGAATAATTTCTCGTTTCATCCAATAACATTGAATTCACGCGAATCCATGAGAATTCATCCGTCTTGCGAGGCTACGGAAAAATCGTTAATCGTTCTGCTTAATTTTACATCCGGTTTTGAACCTGGCTAAATCAACCGAGAAGGTTGTACTGGTATCCGGTAAGCGTTACTCCGGATGATACTTTTTTCGTATCGGTATAGATGAGAATACATTCACTGTACCTACCTGTACTGCATGCACTATAGTATGTACGCACTTGTTATCTTTTACGTACTACAGTACGTACTATACAAGACACTGTACAGTAGAGTCAAAACACATGAAAATTTTGACTTGACAAAATCTCCTGTGTATTTAATATTTTATGTATAACGTTTTAGTATGCATGTCATTGCGGACGACTGTATTGCAATTCGTAAGGTACAAATAGTACAAAGGGTATAAGAGTACAAACATCGCATAGGAACTAGAATACGTGGACATAGAAAAGAAGTACAGCGTTTAAAAAGACGTGACGTGTAGAGTTTTGATTGGCGGCCACGAGTAGAGAATAAAATTTCTCCTAAGACCGTTACCGGATATCCTGTCGAGATTCTTGAACGCGAAAACAACAATCGTAACAACGTAAATATATATTTTCCAAAGACACTTGCAATAACGATAGGCTCCAACGAGTTTTAGACACGATTTTTCACAGAGATAGAAAACAAGTCTGATTATTCAAGATGAGAACAGAGAGATTGAAAAGTTCTTTGGAAAAACAAATTTCTTTCAATAATTTATCTCGACACGAGTCCGAAGGAATATTCGTAACGTTTATACTCGTATTACAATAAATATTATAATAGAACAACGCAATAATAAATATATATATATTATATATATATATATAATTTATATGTGTTTATATTATATATATTGTAACGTTCCGGCCTTATACCCCTCCATCCTCTGTCTCCTTTCCTCCTACAACCATCTCT
>JARQTI010000518.1:3023311-3159575 GCA_030142655.1 Trachelus tabidus | reverse complement strand
AAAAGACGCCTGCCCAGTGCACAAACCTCCTAAAAAGTCTCGTGATCACAAACCCTCAAGAATCACGAAACGTCTCAATATATCATAGGTAGAAACATGTCGACACGATCTATATCTAAACATCGAAGAGGATTCCTTTCCTATTTACAAATATTTTTTATACTAATCGGTATTATCGTACAAATAAATTGGCTCGATCACTTCCATATGTATGACTATCGTAATACGATGTAAATTGTAATAATGTAAAACGCCTAGGACAAAACATGTATCATCTATATGATTCGAATACGTTATCGACTCTTATGCGCTTACATCGGGTCACACATTTTCATTCTTATTTAATTCTCTGCATGTCCGATTATTATCTCAAGCGTACTATGCCTCTCTCTCTCTCTCTCTCTCTCTCTCTCTCTCTCTCTCTCTCTCTCTCTCACACTCTCACTCTCACTCATACACATTCGCTTATATTTCCATTCTCGCTATAGTAACATGCTCCCACATGTAACATACTCACATCTTAACAGAGGTCAGTTGAGCATAAAAATATGAGTAGGTCATTCGCATCCTGTGGCTCACAATCACGCGGATCCTGTTCCTCGTATATTATATAAAACGCACGCTTAATCGACTCTAATCAAAAATCTTGATCCCACATATGATGTATCTAAAATGGTATTCTAGCGATGATATTGACAAAAGATCTGTGTAGGTAACCTACACATATAATATATATTAGTTTTCGACGGAGCTTCTTCACGTATGAATAACATGTGAGTGATATGATTCGACTGTTGTACTTGTAGTTTTTGTTATTTTTTTATCTCTCTTACTTCGCACTTTCTAGGAATATATGATACAGAATTTTATGTGTTGATCGAGGCTCATACCTGTATGATGCTCAGCTATGTGATTTATAAAATTTTTAAGTGCGCCACAACGTTGTGTCACTTATAATAATAACGAAGGTTTTTGATTTGTGGTGATTTTTCGTAAGAGAACAACTTCAATAAAGACCATTTGAAAAACGCTGTCTATGTCAGGAACGTCGCTGTTCAATTGCATCTAGGTTAGGTTAGTTTAGATTAGTCTGGTATTATGATTTAGTGGCTGTTTCAATTTACGCCATCGCTATAGAACTATTGGTATCGTATACTCTTTGGCTTAGTGGAAGACGGAAATTTTTTTTCAATGGAATCCGGAATCTTTCCAGTGATAAGAGCAGCTATAAATGATACTCCAATTTGAGTGATATTCGATCGTACTTATGCATATGCAAGTATAATATCGAACATATGTGACAGAGTGTCTTAAGGTGCGTATAAAAGATTCGCCAAGTATCTCAAATAAAATAGGCTGCCTCATTCTCGGCTATTGCTTCCAGCTTAGCAGGCAGATTCCTGGGACGAGATGCCCTGCCAACCAGTTTCCACACGCCCTCTGACCCCTTACGTCACATGTAAGTAGGTTTGACCTTATAGGCCCTCTTCCAGACCTCACAGAGGCACACTGTACTATGGAACCTGTAGAATATTGCCAAGGGCATCGAGACGTGGGTGATAATGGTCCAGGCCCAGAGCCCGTAAAAGTGAAGCTGTACAGGATGAGACTCTGCACGTGACTTCTCCAGGGTGTTGATGGCCCACATGGCCAAATTTGTTACCAGGAGGAAGGTCACGATCTCGCGACCTGGTTTGCGTCGTATCTGCTCAGCCGTAGCGACGCTGCGCCTCGACGCATCCAGGATGAAAATAGTCTGGCACGTTGTCTGGATCACGCTGGCCAGGGCCGTCACAAGCACAAGGACTGTATGTTTCTCTAAAGTGAAGTGACCTCCTATTATTGTAAACGTTGAATAGATGAACATTCCAGTTTGTGCTGCTACCAGGAGGATATTGTCCAGTTCTAAATTACGTCCGCCGTCATAACGTAATTTGCGCATCTGGAACATCCCTATCAGGGTCGCTAGGGTCGACATCCCGTAAAGGGTCAACTCGCACACGTTTACTTCCGTCACGGCCAGGCTCACCAGTTCCGGACGTGAGATCAGGACGAAGAAGAGGATGAGGGAAATGATGGTCAGCACTAAGATCAGGATGCCGACGAAGAGGCCCTTGTGTGCGCGGGCGCAGTCCACGCTGTAGTGATGAGGAGACCTTCTGCGAATAATAATTAAATTGTTTTTCCACATTGTTCTCTTCCTCTCAATAATCCTTATTTTTTTCCTCTTTTACCCACCTATATGCATGCGCATGATGACGGGAACTAAGTGGTGTCATTGGTTGAGCTACGTTGGTTTTTGAAATGTTCTTCCACATTACGTACAATATGGCCGCGCATATCAGACTGTATTCTATGGTGCAGGGAAAGAGGAAAGGACTTGCATCCTGGACCAATGAACCCATTATGTTGGTTCTTCTGCATTCGAACATGTGATGTGGTCCCTTCAGGCCTCTTGCCAGTCTCACATGCTCACCGTGATGCCCGTGGCTGTGGCCGCCCAAGTGCATTCCAATTTTTGCTCCTAAGCCAAACAATTAACACATTATTGATGATTTTCATGTAAGCGTCGTCTCCGTAGCGGCTAAAGTATGTGTCGGATTAAAGAGCAGAGAAAATAATAGAGATGCAAGACGATTGATATCGCATGACCCTGATGCATTTAAATATTATCAGGGAGACGCTCTTATTGTCGAGTTTCTGCATATGTGTGTATCGTTAAAATTTTCAAGCTGCTAGACTGCGATTATGAATTATACAGATTGTCTGTTCTTTCCATATTGATGGCAATGCAGCCAGAAGCAAATGTCTGCATATTTACTTTCATTAAATTCTACTCCGAAGTTAAGCTACTATGTAATTATATAAGTTCTTACCGAGTCTGTGTGAAATTCTCAGAGAATTATTTTCAGGATTGTAAAATGTTAGGATCTCGTGTTTAGTCTCCTGCACCAGGACATTAAGCCATACGGATAAGTTCGTGCCGATCATATGCATTAATCCAAATCGGGCGACGACCCGATGTCTGTAGACCTTCATTTGCTGGAGAGAAAAAAAGACAAAAAGTGAAAGCCCCACGCATCACTCACAGGTCACTCGTGAAAAAAAAAAATCTATACGCGAAACGAAAGCCCATGGATCCTGACACGTGATAAAACGTGGGCAGAAAGAAAAGAAGAAAAAAAATGTAGCAAGAAACCCTTGGGAATAGGGGTGGCAACGTCGCGGTTCGTTGCTCACGTATTTCGCCAGAAATCCAGAAATGTTCACCCTTCTGTTTCATTAGGCAGTGGAAGCAGGCATTTTACGGGTTGGGTCGTTGCTTTCGGTGGACGAATTACAGTTTGGGCAATGACTCTCTCGAGGGTAACTTTTTAAATTCACAGTTGAAAAACGGGGTAGTGAAACGGTAAGGGATGGATTCACGTATCGAATGGCCAAGAGGGTATCGATTCATTCCTTTGTCGAATTTCTTTATGGTTCGACTTTATTAAAAGCGAAGTAGGGACGTACAGTGCTGGAAATTTCCATGTTCTCTAAACGGCTTTACATACTGTACTTACTTCATTGTTCAAGAAGATGAAGTACATCTGGATGAAGATGAAGGCCATTCGTGTCGCTGGTGTCAGAGCCAGCATCACATTGTGGCATTTTGTGTTTCGTTCTAATTCAAAATACTGGCCAAACTCCAAACCAGAGTAAATCATCGAACCGATTCCGAAAGCCACTGCGCCCATTCGCAGATAAAAGCTACCGTAATGCTGGGCGGGTTTCGTGACTGTCATATGGGAACATCCGGTTTCCGGTATGTCAGAATCTCCACCGGCGCCGCTGGACGATTGGGAAGAATCCAGATCACAGTCGTCTCTTTGTTTTTCTTCGCGTAAAATACAAAAGGATAAATAAGTATTACAAATAAATAAACGACAATCAATCACCCTCGTGCAATATAATTCTTCCTTTGACTTACTCGGTTTTGGCTTTCCATCCCTGAGCAACATGGCGTACATATACAAGAGAAAGATCATACTGCCAAAGTATAAATAAAGATAGAACGCCTCGTAAAAGGAAGGTGGTATATAAGTAGATATGACTTCCGCCATGGGGAAGGCGATCCCCATGACAACCAGAAGTTTCCCATAGAGAGCACTGAGCGTCGTCGCCAAGGCGTTTCTGTGAGAAAAAAAAAAGTAAAATAAAAAGCACATACAAGTAAATGTAGCAAGGGAAAATATTGAAGAAAATAAAAAGAAAAAATAGCAAACCTCCTCGGTCTACGTCATAAGTATACTTATTTTTATTCACGATATAAAAAGTGCCTCTTCCCAATCCCCCCGGCTAATAGGGAGTTCTTAAAAAATATCCCGTGAACTAACGTATAGTAGTCTTCTCGAAAGAATTGGCTCAATGATATAATATCGTCGACTACATCAACCTATAGCGGCCGAGATCCGATCGACAAAGTGGTCGGTAATTGCGGCCCGTTGGCCGGCGATTTCGTCGCGATGATTTCATAGGTCAGGTTGATGAATCCGTCAGGATGCCAATAGCTTAATCGTTTCCATTCAACGTGGCAAAGCATTAGATTTCATTATATATATAATATATACACTGTGTCCAATACTTACGCTCCTAGGTGCTTCCAGTTCCGGTCTTCAGTCACCTGCAGAAACGTAGGTGCCGGATAGCAGACAGCAGGAATCGGTCGCGAGGAACATGGAAGTGCCAAGGCGAACTGAGGTGACCGATGAGCTCTGGATGGCGAGCTGCTGCTGTGTCTCGAGAGCGTTTCCGGTGAGACTATGACAGCCGACGGAGAAGCTGGCGAAGGAAGGGCAGCAGGTAATCCTGGCCAGCTGAGAAATCAAAAAATTATTTTGAAAAACTCTAAATGCAGATAACACGATCGAGATGGTGTCAGCTACGAAGTGCCAAAATAGCTCATGTGCGATGAGTATGTCTAGGTCGTAGAATTTGGTGCTTGGATGAAGGTGAGTATCGAAAATGAATTAACTAAACGAATCCTCACTAGCTTTGTAATTAAGGACGTAACGATCATTGCAATGCTTCAAAGTCATAATTAAGTGCGTTTTGCAAACTAACGCACCTGTATTTACATACGTCATTACCCGAGGGAGATTGTCGAGCATGTGTTTAACTAGACGTAAAAGAAAAGGAAAAAAAATTTTTTAATTTTTTCTCTCTCTCTCACCACGTATCGTGGCGTTTCTATTTCTCTTTTTTTCTCTCCCGTTCGCAGAACGTCCTTCGTCGCGATCCCATTAAGCTGATTACTCGGTTATTTCCTGTACTGGCGCGCAGACTCTACGCCGCTTGTATTTATAGATCTTGATCGTAACGTATGAATTATTTTTCTCGACTTTTTTATATCAGGCCAGAAGCCGATCGCTGGATTTAATTGTATACATTGTATAAGAGTAATCTTATTTTTCCTATAAGCTTTACAATATCGAATGCGTCGAAAACAGTTTTGGCGTCGTTCGTTCTATGCTTCTATGAAGTAAAAGCATTTCCTTGAATAAATTCATAATACGTAGTACAGGACTAGTATACACATGAATTTCTGTAATTATCGCAACATAGACTATAAGAGTAAAAAGTTGACTGAACTGCCGATAGATGGTGCTAATGTCAAGGGTACTAATATAAATGCTTTTTCAACATCTGCCATACGTTGGGTAGACTTTAAAAACCCATAGAGTCAAGCCTGTCTGCTTTCACGACCTTAAACCATGCACAGTATTTTTTATATGCTTCTTGTACCCAGCCCCTACAACAGTATACAATATACGTTACCCTACGTGTACCAGGTACAAAGGCTTTTTCGGGAATGCTTCAGTTTTCTTTTATTTGTTCTGCGCGGAATAGATGAAAACTTTTAGGTTATACAGACAGACGAGACAGTCATTGAAATGTATGAGAATTATAGGGTGAGAATGAATAGAACAGAAGGGTGTGTAGGCCCTTGCGAGAGGTGCGTAAGAGACACGTGTGACACGTGCGTAGGGCACACGTGGACCGTGTTAGGTGGTTACACGTACGTATAACGGTAAGTCAGGAAGTGTTAGGTATTTCGTAAGGGTATAGAATCTAAGGGCTACATTTTTTTCTGACGCTAATTACTAACAATTTTTCAAAAAGCGACCAGAGCGTCATCGTCATATTGGATTTCGTAACGGAAAAAAAATAAGATACCAGAGAGGCTGATTCAACGGCTGAGGGGTGTTTGCTCATTGTTCGTATATAGACAGGGTATACACAATGTATATACATATCTATAAACTCAAGAGAACGAAGTCCAACCCTTCCTTGCTTCGAAACTACCCCTTCGCCAACGTGTATGACCATCTTATACAATCCCACCCTTATTCCTCTTATGTCAGATCCCATCCCTCCATACCTCTTCATACTCATACAAAAAGTCGTACCCTTCGGGGAGACAAACACTCCTTACCTTCTTCATGCAGGCAGGCACCACTACGCGGCTATAATATTCAGAGCAATTATACGGTATACCGAAAATTATCGTGGGTGCTATACGTTCATTTAAAAAAATTTTTTCAACAAAAATTTTCATAATCTTCCAAAGTCCCCGTGGTAATACTTTTTTTGTCCTTTTCCATTCGCCCGTGAAAAATCCTCACCGAGAATTTTGTTATCTAACCTTAAGGAGGTCTCCTTGATAAGCATCTCCGTTATCCTGAAGCTTGCCTTTCTCGTCCTTTTTTGACGGAATGTTGGCTGTCTGACTCGAATCTTCGCCAGCGGATGATACAATCACGGCCCTCCGGCTCGTGGCACAGCACTGATCTGACCCCACATCACATACTGATCTGATGTCACTCTCAAATCTCAGTATCCAGTGATGCACACATCGCGCTCTCTGGCAATGTCCTATATCGTTTAGTTCACGAGTGCCATTATACACTAGATATATTTACAGTGATTTATACGGGCGTGCATACGTGAATCCCTGTATAGTAAGTCCGATAGGCAAAGGTTATAATTATGTCTGTGTATACGTTGGATAAATTTTAACTGTTCTATTTTGAGTGAAGTACATGACAGTTATGTTTGTACAGTAAGTGACAATTTTGTGAGACTCGATTGGAGTTAGTAGAATAAAAAATAAAAGCTATGAGTAGGTGTCCCAGCACTGTTGCACTTGGCTGTACTCGCTATCGGAAGTGATTAATCCCTAATGGGCCTTGACTAGGCAAATTTATCAGGGTGGGTGACTAGCACGTGGCGGATCCGTGGTTGATTATTGACTTTAAAAATGCATAGGGGTGCGGGGGGGGGGGGGCTGAATAAAAATCAGATCGTGCGGTTTGCAATGGGTTGTCTGACGTAGACATTTTTGGGGTATCGTATCCGTGACGAAGTATGGCTGAGGTAGTCAGAGTCACATCGAAATCGTCGTAACGAGGTAAAGCGGCAATATTACTAGGGGTTCCTGAATTTCCGTTCAATATCTGCCGGAAGCAATCAGACATCCTGGGATACGTTCGGAAAGCTTTCTAGAGTCGACTCTAGTATCATTCTGTCCTCTTTGTAATAACGATGGTAAAAAGAGACGCAAGGTGCCCGAATTGCCCTGAGTCAGATTTCTGAACACACCCTACTGATTGTACTCGGCACTGCGCATCATGTATGGTCTTTGAATATTTGTAAAAAAATGTTTCCGTTAAAAAATTATTTTATACACGGGACGTCATTGACTTTGGAGTAATTTTTTTCTGAGAAAGTTAAAAATAATATATCAGGCACGGATAATTTACATCCTGCTGGTTAATCACTTTGTTTATTTCTTAGTCATCAGGGGGTGACTTCTCTCTAATGGTCCATCCAAGAGGGCTGCTGGTTACCCACCCTTTAATGAATTTCTCGTTCCTTTATAGTTGTAATATTATAATTACTCACTCAGCCGGTTTCTCAGTCTCCGTGCTAATTACTCGAGCGTCGTCGCGTCTTTCGAGGGCCTCTTCCTGTTCCTCCCTTAGCTCTTCAGAAACCTCTTCCGGTATCGTCGTAATGTCCTCTATAGGTGGCAGAAGGTCGTTGCCATTTTCTTCTATACGGTTATCCACAATGGGATCAGAGCTGTCATTGGGTCTGGCTACCTCTTCGATATCCGAATCTATACCCTGTTAATAAAAATAAACAGTATTGACAGCTGTCAGTGAGACAGACAGAGATATAAGCCATATATCGATCCATCCTTGGAATTAATCTTATAAACTCTACAAGGGTTGACGCACCTGCGCAAAGTCCATGTAGAAGGAATCCCTGGAGTCGGAGCTACCACGGCGAAGCCGCAGGCTCAGATCAGGAGAACTTTCTCCCATCTTTCTTATCAGACACTTTCACTCTCTCGGGGTGTTATCTCTTGACTCTCTCTCTCTCTCTTTCTTTACACCGTTATCCTCCGCCCTATGGTTCACTCCTCTCTTCCGTATTCCGACGATCCTCCCGCTTCACTCTTTTCCCTGCACAACCCCTATGGGCTCCTCTCGGTTTTCAACCCCTGGCTAGCTAGGAGCACGGCGCGACCCCCTTTTGTCTCTCAGGAGCTTCTTGCACCACCGCCAGGCAATTCCAAAGAGGGTGCAACGGCAGTTTTCAACGTCTCTCAAAGAATCGCCTGATGAATTATGAATGATGAATCGTTTCGCTTCAATGGCGTCTATTAGTGCTCTACCGTGTAGTTGCGAATACCTGATACCTACTACTGTGACTTGTATTAACTAGACTGACTTTCTTCGCACCCCTGTACAACTCTTTTTTTTTACTTTACACATATACTATTCATCATGCTGGATTAAGGGGTTGTACGCACGAGGAAACTTTCGTGGGGTATCTACTTGGTACGGGGATATCTTATAGGGATTTTATATGCGGTCTTAAGTGCGCACGGTTGAAAGATACTCGAGCACGTAGGTTTTATGCTTCAGTTTGTGTAGCCTCGCGTTATGGGGATTGTTCTATTGTATTTTTTATGGATTTTTAGAGTTCCATAGACACCAAAGTATCCTGTTGCAGAAGGGTATGCTGCAGGTTGGAAATTTTGAAAAAATCTTCAAATGACAGTTTTAGTAATTCGGTATAATTATTTTTGATTCGTATCAATTTCTTTGATATAAATTACCTTGCATCATACCCATTTCTTATACAACATTCCTATAAAGGTCCAACCCCTTTGTGTTTAGGACAAAGAATACTAAATTGGACTACAGTTTACTTATAGAATAACACAACAGATATATCATTTTACAAACCCATGTTAGTTAAGGTGGTACGGTGATTATAACCATAATGGTAATAATCAATCACAGTTTAAAAATAGTAAAAAAAAGCGAAGATTTTTGCTTCGAAATAACATTAGTGAAAATATAAGACAATCTTAACGTTGGAGTAAAAAATTTGAAAATTATACCGTACGAAAATGACGATATTGAATTTTGAAGTTATCCATTTTTTTAGATTGAGTATATCTATATAGTGAAAATTGACACTTACATTTTTTATCTCAGAAATTATAGAGTGAATTATGTTCAAATGTTGCGAAGACAAAGATTTAGTTCATGCCTAAAAAAACGTATAAAAAAAATCAACTATTTACTTTGGACTGGGTGTTATCACCGTACCACCTGCAAGTATTCTCTAATTTCCCATAGCAAAGTGGGTGGATTTCTATGGTGTCTTGCCACAGTAAAATATCCCCATAAATACAACTCCTTAACCAATATAAGGAATTCGTTAAACGTTGTAAATAATTTCAATAATTTATGCCTGTACATTTGTACATACCGATTGTGTGATAATAAGAAAAACAGATTCCATAGTAATTTTCAAAGTTACATAAATGTTCCGCACGTGCTAACGTAGGTGAATAAAAAAAAAAAGAACCGCCCTTCAGGAAACGGAAATACAAAGCGTGGTATATATTCCGAGAATTCGTTTGCGCAATGACTTTGTGGCATTTAGATCGCGTGCCATCGAAACACATGTAACTTCTATGGGGTTTCGTGTCGTACAGCAATATAGCTTAGAAAGTTAACATGAAACCGGTAGCCGAGTGTCGTGTCAGGATTTCTTATCGAGTGCAGGCAGCCCCTACTGTACGAACATTTTACCACTAGGGGATGTTCGTATGGTGGTTCACGTAAGGGTAACGGAACTCTATTAAATAATGTATACATCAATACACAGTAGAATTCAGGAATGCAGACTACAGCACCAAGTAGATAAATCCCTCAAGATTTCTATGTCAGACATAATATTTATTCACATGCAAAATTCAACGTGACTCACCAAAATTGTCTGAATATCCAAAAAGCATTATTGTTCCTCCCAACATTTTTTTATCTTCCACGCTCTCTCATGCTCCATTATCATTCACGCGTGTGTAAATAATATTATTCTCAAAATAGTGCCAATCTGTATATAGGTGTCGGAGCGGAAGGACACTGACGATCCCTTAGGAAAATTATTTCCCTTAGTCTTCTTCTCTTTCTCTCTGTCATACAAGTGCTTTTCGACAGAATGACTTCTTTGACAGAATTGTAAACACAGCGTTCAGCCGGACAGGAATCTGAAGATGGATGCATGAACGGAACACCTCGTGGACGTGGCGCGTACAACGGTAGTAACGTAGTAGCCAGTACGTAGTTCTGTATATCCATGTATGAACGAGTGGGATTCACGAATTGTTGATATTTACACAATTTTATTTAAATTCATTGTAATCGTTCTCGCGTTTCCATCCCTTGACTGGTACCTTTGTGCCCGTTTGAGAAATTGTATGTTTTTGTGCGTTTTTATTCCTCCGCTGTTATCTAAGTATGCTTCCTCATTGTGATTTTTGTTGATATTATTATCAGTCACCGATCCCGGCTAGCGGTTGCACCTTGCACAAATTCGCCGAGTGTAATTGGGAATTGGGGTTAAACTTGTTGAATCGAAATTCCGTGTGTGCGACTGTTATCAGTCGTGCGGCGAGACAGGAAAATTTTGCACCCCCGAAGGGCGCCGAACGCGAGGCATCGACATGCTGTGAGCGGGCCCGGAATGGCCCGGGCGTTGCGACTTCAGCGCCGCGACGTGCGACGCCCACCCCACGCGATACGCACCCCTTGCAGCTCCCTTTCCCTTGCGAATCTTCAGGGCCGGATATTGCGTGGGCTTGTTTCTTGTCTCTGCGAGGTAAACACAGCAGTCGCCGGTTATGGCCAGCCTGTTATTTATGGGGGTCTGGGAACATAAACTGTATGGGGTTGAAGAAACAAGTGGAACGAGGCATTTGATTTTTTAGACTGTCGCTGAGATATGGAAACAATACGGATTTTTATAAGTAAAGTTATGGGATTTATTCAAGACAAAATAATTTTAGGGGATACGCACTGTAAAAAGGCTTCAATATAAAATATTCTATTGGGATTGCTGCTGGACAGTCAAATAATATATTTTTACAAAAAACATGTTTTCATTTTCATAAGGCGATTCTTTCTAATTTTAAGGCTTTTTTTTTACAACTGTCGATTATTCGACTGTACAGGGTTTGTTGACTTTTCTTGAGGGGTGGGATCGATAGCGAGAATTTGGTGGCCACCGGAATATCTTTTGGCACGGCCCTGTCTTTATCCATGGGGGTTGCATTTCAGACATGCGCTCCCAAGATTACGTGGAGCGTCAAGATAAGGGTAGCTGCTCCGAAATCCGTGGCTTCCGCGAGCAAGAGAATCATAATGGGTGTAATGGTGCGAGAGAGCCTGTTTCAAGGATAAATTATTATCGTAATTAGATTAGACCATCTGACATAAAATATGTCCGATAGGCTTTCTGCTTCTACCTTTTATCCCTCGATTATCTTTATCTGATTAAAGAAGATATTCAAGATAAAATTAGCCCGCTCATTCAGGGTTTTATTCCTCGGATTATATATATTTAGAATATACTACATACTTATATACATATATATAGAGTAATTAAAATTTAGATTAAAATAAAAATTAGCATTTTTCTCATCCACAGCTTTTTATTTTTTCCAAAAGACTCATCAAGGTTACAATATATTGTAATTCGTTTAACATAGCTAATAAAATCATTAATAACACCTTTCTCAGACCTCTTGCCTTTTTTGTCTTTTTCTGCACCATATTTGATGCGATCATTCATCAGGATATTACTGGTACTTATAGTAGCAATAATATATCTAGCGCCATAAAGAGTAAGTTCCTTAAGTGTATAATATTTATTCTTATCTTTGTGCGCGGTAATCTCCAGGCTGTTAGTCATAGCTAATTCATGCAACTGGTACCATTATAATATTTACACATATGTTCCACTTAAGACTGTCTGAAGTCATATCCTTCCTTATTCGTTCGACTTGTGATTGCTTCATTGATATTCTTTTAATAAATTCTCATCAGTCAAAGTCCTTTCAGTCCTTCATGGTGGTTCTTATACTTGATCTTTAAAAATATTCAATTACCAACACATTTAGGCCATGCAGGTCCACCACATGACATGGATACAATTGTGTATATTACCACCTGAAATATATTTAAAGAATATTTAGATACTGATAAGAATGATAGAACTTCGATATAATTTTAACGACAAAATGTTTTTTTACGTACTATTAAAATTAAAGCGACGATGACGTAGAGTTTTACGTTTTTCCAGAAAAGTGATCGTGCCAAATTTCGGCTACTCTTTCTGAATGTCACGGACTGAAAAATGGTTATTGTGTTTCATCAAAAGTAATTTAAATTTTATTATTGTCTTTTAATTCCCATAGCTAAGCTAGTTAATACTTACGCTTGCTGTTAAATTTTCAGTCTTATTAACAAGAAGTTCTAAATGTTCACCACGCATTGCTATGTTATCAATATTTCTCACCATAATGTCTTTCAATTCATCTAATTCTCCATGTACCTTCGATAGCGTATCTAAGTCCTTTGATTCACTGTAGTGTTTCTGCAAATGTTATATTATTGTTTACTTACTGTACATAAAAATCAGTGTACATTTATTTATTAAAATCTCAATCGCACCATTTCATTAGCTAACACGCGTGAGAATTCCGTGTTCATTGCATAGGCCAGTGCATTTTGGGCCCGCTGTCCATAGGCAGCTTGAAATCTTCTTTTGATTTCATTAAGATAAAGAAAAGCCAATGATCTTTTGAAATCCTGAAAATCATTAGAATCCATTAAAATTCAGTAGTTCTTAAGAGGAGTATTGATACTGTAGAATGTGTAACTTTTTATATAGCTGGTTCACGAGTTTAATGTGTTTTTTGGCAGTTTGCAAGTAATGTCATGCTTAATAAATCACACAAAGTTTTCCATAAAATAATGTTAATATATGCTAAAAAAAATAAAATACATTTATTCTAAAACGATACATATGTAAATTTTGTGACAAATATTTTATGCATATGCGAATAAAACATATCAAACTCGTGAACCAGCTGTAGGTTTGTCACTATTAAATAGATGATACATACATCATTTGTAATGCACATATATATAATACGATCCTCGCAAATATAATGGAACAAGTATGGCCCTTGAGAATATGTCAGCTTGTCATTATGTGGTGGAATTTTTGACAGGATCTGTTCAGTGACTTCGGCAAAGTTTCCAGCGCACGAAGCATGCTTGGCTAGAACAGTAGGACCTCTAGCCACTACACTGTACAAGAGTGGCATTTTGGAATCTAGTAAAAAAAATAGATAGAAAGACAAAATTGATATCAGTAATACAATGAAAGAAGAGTCAAGTAAGCAATGACGAATGCATGACCTCATCCTTTGTTATCAGATAATGCTGCTAAAAATAAAAATTCTTATGAAAATAATAAAGAAATACAATGAATATTTAATTAAAATCAAAAAGTTGGGTAATTATTATTTGTTGATGATAGAAATAAATAAAAAAAAAGACAGCATAAAGTAACCAATAAAACTGAACCCTGGTTTCACCAAAATCGGTTGAAATACAACTAAGAGTTTAATATCTGATTGCGGACATGAGAACGGCTAATGTGTTACTGAAGCCTCAGTTAAATTTTAACTAATATTGGTGACCCTGGGCCTAAACTTTAAAACGCAACAAAGACTTCATAACCTGAACCTAAAATTACACATAACTGGATCGCATTGTTGCAAATTAATATCGATAAATTAAAAATTATCTGATTTGATAATAAATGCATACAGCACTATGTAATTATAAAAATATATAATATGACATCGAAAAAAATATAAATGTACCTGAAAGACAGTCGCAGCTATTCTTGAAAATGGCAGATCACTCTGACGTGTCGCAAGTAACAATAAATCAGATGTGAATTAACTATTTATCAAAGGTAGCAGTCACATCGAAGCTTGCAAATACTCACTAATCTACTACAAGCTAATTCGAATGCGTCAAAACACCTGATATTTGTGTACAATGATCTCAAAACAAAGTCTAACAAGTTCCGTGGCATATGACAGTTTGTCATTCTTCGAAGGAGTCGCTGGCATCGAGTTTCATACTTCGAGCGGAAGATTCAAACATTTGTAATTAATTTCGTCCAAAAAAATAAAATTAAAATTCAATATACTTCACTAAATACAACAGTATCATATTCGCCAATCAGTGTAAAAAATTGGCCATTAACAATTTATTCTATTCCGAACGAACTTCGAACTTATTCGTCTAAAAAATTACGATTTGAACGTGTCCATAGAAGTTACCAATATACATATCTAGTACTATTCCTGTGTTCCGATATCAGCTTTCAGTACTGTGAAATAACGTCATTACGATATAGTGTGAAGTAACGTCATTTTAACAGAATTGAAAGCTTATATCGGAACACAGGGTACATTAACTCTATTCCTATCAGGGTTTGATTTCGGATCACATTTCAAGTTTGAATAACTGCAGGTTCTGTAATTCAATTTATTTAGTAATAATACTGCGTGTTCTTATTGGATATTTCTAGTCTGGAAATTAAATTATCAGAATTTGCTACTGCAGGTTTACTTTTTATAATGTTCATGTGTTTTTATCCATACAGTCTCTTCTTCTGTCAAACAGGTACAATGGAAGCACATGGTTCCTGTCTTGTTTTGGCGCATGTGTATTAGGATACTGGAGAAAAGGTGCGTGTAGGTTCTCTACGCAATCCAGATGCCCGCCCCACACATGACTCCGGAATGCTTCACGTTCTTCATTATTATTATGAGAGAGATGGCTCGACGTAACGTAAATAGATAACGGTGTTTTTGAACGAAGATGCTAGCCCGCACGCTTCAGAAGGAACTCCGCCGGCTTTAGTACACTGCTGGCAGTTCTACCGGCTTCACTGATCTTACTTTGCTCATAAGATTTCACTCACTTTATATTCTTGTTAACGTTTGGCATTTCAACACCTTGGCGCTGATATGGGTGAGTACTTAACACAAATATAATATTCCATTTCAACATTGTTATCAACATACTTGAAATATTAAAAAAGACTATGTTCACTCTTTTTTACAATTGCTGTTAGTTTTCCAATATGTAAAATTACTAATTGATTATCATGTTGTTATTGTTCGTTCATGCGTGCTTTGTTTCTTAATTTTATGTAATGTACATGACATATTTTTTGGTATAGTTTTTAATTGTATTATAGTCGCTCAGACGACTAATATTATTTGGCTGCAAAATTTCCTACTCCAGCTGACATTTGTATTGATTATTTACACGGGGCGAGGCCCCCGATGAAATCAGACATCTAAAGTTTGCCATTACAAATGATAACCACTGGTTTCGTTCCATTGAGCATGCATTTCAATTTAATAATAAATATCCCGTTTGCTGGCCGAGTGGCCTAACCAGTAGATGTTTCAGGTTAAGAATAAGCAAGTGCACCTTTACGCAACAATATTATCATTCACCAAATCCTTACAGCATTCTTATGCATTCGTATTTTAGTATGCATCACAACTCAATGTTTTTCTCTATCAGTGTACCAGAAGACGTCATCGTCTCCGGCAGATGATAACGTCTTGAAGATAATATTTGGCACAGAAGTTATATCCTTTAGCACGAACAAATTTTTTCTATATCAACTTTCAAAGTTACCCAAAATTCCTATCGGCCCTCCAAAGAATGATAGGGCGGAACATTGAAAAACAGTCGTCCAAAAATTAATCTTACGTAAAGAATAACGTCATATGAGTTTAAAATTAGTGTAAAATAAAAACGATAAATTTATCACAGTACTGAATAAGCTATTTTTTTTATCAAACATCATTAAAGAATGATACGCGATGCAGAAACATTAAAGTCCAAAAGTCAACGGGTCATAAATATTAGGTAGAGTTAAAAATAAAAAATATGAAATGTAATACAGATATCCCTGCTTAAATTTATATTAAAAAGTTACAAATTGATAAATTTAAAATAAAAAAGTCACAGAAATTTATAAAATGAACAGCTATTTTAAAATAATTTTTCATTTTCAGCTTATACGTTTCTACCTGTTACTATCCAATTTTTTGTAGCAGCGAATATACATCAATAGCACAAAAGTTTCACGTATCCGAAAGTAGATTCTGCTTAAAATTTAATGGCGCATAATAATTACGGATAGCTTTGTATGCGTAAGATATCTTCTATGGAAATCAAGAGTAGAGCTAAACGCTCTGTTTACTTTGAATTTTGGATCCAGTACGATAAGAATGAAAGCCTCGTGTTCGTCGTTCAGGAACAAGGTTCTCATTATGGAGACTGAGAGAAATTACCAATTTCTTTCCCAGTGATATGTGTGTTCACCTAGAGATATATACACAATATATATACAGTCTATAGGTTTAGGTGAATTAGAAAACAAATAAAAAAACCCCTTAGGAATCAATCGTATATGGTACAGCCGCCATAATGATTTCGGAATCCATGCGTAATTAATAAATTCCTTACATGGCTACATGATGCATATTTCTACGTACATACTATATTTATATAGCTACTTCTCATTAAACTCGTTAAAGTCTCATGCCTCGTGGTTACGATTACTTATGAGCTACGAGCGAATTAACACGTGGCTACACATTTTGTTACAGACAGAGCTAGATTAGCATACGTGACGGCAGTGGTGGTAGGCGCAGGAACTGCAGTGGTCCTGGTATGGCTATGGTGGACCCGGAAGAAGCAAGAACGAGTACCAACAAAATGGCGAAAAGTCGGTGAACTCAGTGACCTCACAGCATTCCCAGTTAAATCGTTGGGTGCTGTGAGAATTACTGAAATGGAGTGTACGCAAATAGGTTTGAAGTCCGGATGGTTACGTGATCGGACACTTATGGTGATTGATCTGGATGGACAATTTGTATCCGGAAGACAGTTACCCCGGATGGTCCAGGTTGGTACCAGAGACTGGATTTATTGTACCTGAAAGGATAGCATTTTTGATTAAGCTCGTTTTGCTTCGCAGATATCACCCAGTATGTCTGGTTCCATCCTAACCTTAAAAGCACCTGGAATGATGGCTGTGTCCGTCGACTTGGCTCATCTCCGTGGAAAAGGATTCCGTGCTGCTGTATGGGGACAGGCTGTACCTGCCTGTGACTGCGGTGAGGAACCGGCACGTTGGCTGTCCCGTTTTCTTCTTCAGGAAGATACCGGACTCAGGCTCGTTTACTATCCGTTAGATCGACCGGCTCGTGAAGTCCGGACGAAAAACAAGGCATTTCCGCTAACTATCAGTGCCGATACGGTAAGACACGATAACGAGTCAGGGAGAGAAGAGTTAACGGTAGCAGAGATCAGTTTGATATTCTCTTCTCAATGTTTCTTTTGTCCGATGAAGATGCTCTTGTTGGAGAACTGAAAGAGTAATGGTGCACGATTTAAATTTAGGGAGCGTATCCGGATGCCACCAGCTACTCCTTGATAAACGAGGCATCTATTAATGATCTTAATACTCGTCTCGAGGAACCGGTCACGCCTCAACACTTTAGGGGGAACTTTGTTGTCAAGGGTGCTGAACCCCTAGAAGAAGACACTTGGGAATGGGTCAAGATAGGCAATGTGGTCTTCAGGAACGTCAAGCCTTGCACTAGGTGTATATTTACTACGGTGGATCCAGAGACTGGAAAGAAACACCCGAAATTCGAGCCGCTCAAGACTCTTAGAGGGTAACCTTTGAATTTTTATATTTTTAGTAGTACTTCATGTGTCGCAGACTGCAGTTGTTTTAATTCTGTATTCTTTTTGTGGGGGTCTTACAGATACCGTCAAATTCAAGACCCTGAAATTCAACCCTATACCGGTGACAGTCCTGTTATGGGTATTCATCTGGGTCTGAGAAGTCCTGTTTCTGTTGTGCGCCTTGGTGATCCTGTTTTTGTCAATGTTCCCGAAGAGGAGAGTCCTATCAGTTCACCCCCATAGCTACACCGCTGGGGCTCTTGTGAGCATGAACTAATCCTTGATAATGGCAACACTAACTTCACTGGAGACAAAGACACGTGATAGGTGCAAAAATTAAATTGATTGGTTATAGTTTTAACCGAAAACTGTATGTTTGCAGGAAAACGCTAATTGGACGTATACTTACTGCCAGTGATACGAGTAAATTGACAATACGACTAATCAACAAATGGTGCCAAAATTAAAAATTAACTGGCAAATTCATATGAGTACTGTGTAATTGTCCCTATACGTATTTTTACACAATATTTAAAAATAATGGCTTAAGATATGAACGAAGGGAAGGGACCGGAAAGATTTTTTGTACTGACAAAGTAGGGCAATATTATTATTACAATAATATTTATTTACACTAAAAAATAACAGGGACGATTTACACATTGTTGCTCGGCTGAAGCCGTCGACGAGTTTGCGTGTACATTGTCATAATTACAAAAAAAAAAAGAAAAAGAGAGAAATAAAATGGAGAATCGTCCTTCTCTAAATATTCTCCCTCTATCTCCCCATTCATTAGATGAGAAGGGTCAGGTTCATCTTTTGAATTTCGTCTATGGCAAGATCCAAAAGAAGAAAGCATTATACGAGCTAAGCAAAAAGAGAAGTTGACCCATCGCACAAAGAAGGGAGTCTAAAAAAATTCTTAACTGAACTCTCTGCGATTCTCGTTGCGGCATCTCAATGAGAAGATCGAAGAAATATACAGTGAACGAGTAAAAGGATGTGAATTCTCATAGAAATTGTAAAAACGGTATTTAAAAAAAAAGAAGAAAATGGAAAATACCAGAAACTAATCAAAAATGTATTGATTTCGGGTGCTGCTACTATGGAGCCATTTACTTGTCTAGCGAATTTATCTTGATGTTATTCGCTCCGTGTATGCGCGCGCGCGTGTGTGCTTTGAAATTGAATACGCTATAAGAATATATAAGTACAGATGTTCAGTGTCATGTGTTTTTGGGGCTAAAAAATGTAAAAATAATATATCAAGAGGAAAAAGATTTGGAAAGGGAATGGTGATTCGACGAGGATAGTATGAACAAGTATACGTTTATATAATTTAGTGTGAATTGGCGGTGAAGTTCTTCCTCTGCTTCTTTTGTTCCTTCATCTTCTTCGACTTGACATCCAAACCTCTTTTTTTACATTGCTGGTCGGAGTCTACGACGTAATTTTCCTGCGGCATGAAACGCGGGAACAAGGAGCAATAATCTAGGATTTTGAATTGTCTGCGTCGTGCCCGCGCTTCCATAACATGATCTACCGGTTATAGATCATCGATCGTTGACTCCTGCCGTCATTGATAATTTTGAGTAACTTCTTCTAGATAATAGAGGTGATAAGTCGCGCCTTGAAGTTGACAATGCGTTCGCTCGTGGCTGCCAAACGCTGTAACAATGAAAACACAAGCAAAAGATCATTGAGGGAACGCAACAACTTAAACATCGAGTATTAACGCTTAAGGTGGTTTGGTGATGATAATCACAATAGTAATAGAAAAATACGAGTTAAAGTCTAAGAATTTTCAAGATGTTTGCTTCAAAAATAAATGGGTCAAAATATACAAAATAATATAAAATGATAGTCTTGACATTTGAGCTAAAGACATTCTACATTGAACAATACATTGAATTTTGAAGTTTTCTTCATTTTTATAGGTTGAGTATATCTATATAGTGGACATTGACACTTGGATTTTTTATGTCTCAAAAATTGCACGCTAAATCATATTTAAATTTTGCATAGGCAAACTTTTTGCTATCGTCCAACATATAAAATGAATGCATAATTTTATCTTTCACTGTGTGTTATCATTGAGCCTCCTTAAGGAACGGATACGTAACCGGTATTACGTGGATTATGTGAAAAATGTAGATCTACATTGCCCGGCTTTTAAATGTTAAGATACGTTTATGTACATATTGCTTATAATTTATACCGTGAAAAATCTCCCTTTTCGCCGATGCACTCGAATAATCTTACAGGTGCAGTCTGTGACGCTTTCTGAGCGTGACTTCGGTATGTCGTATAGACATACTTGCTATTAGCAACGTAACGCCATTTTCCATGGTGCGGTATAAATGGAAACTAACCAGAGAGCAAAATGTTATGGAAGATTTATATAACTTCTTCGTCGCTATATAAGCTCTGTAGTCTATATAAATAATATAAATAATATACGGAGATTGACAGGAACGAGAAAGAAATTGCAGTTCGTTGCACCGAGTAGAAAATAAATGAAATTTCATGTATCCTTGGCAACTCAAAGGACGTTGTCTGATATGTTTTAGTTTTATAAAGAGAAAAAGGAAGTTATTGCGTCACTATTGCACATCGATTTCCATGGATCAGTGAAGAAAAAGTGCAAAAAACTTTATGTACATAAATTACGGTATACATAGTACATAAGGACAATGGCATTACTCAATAACTTTATCGGCTACCGTTATTCATGCTTCTCTTATTTCTTTATCTGGTCCAACCGTAACGTGTCTTTCAGTGGAGGCTTCTGCGCATGCGCGAACGGGATGTTAATTTCTAAAGCGGCACTTTCGAACGAGATGGTCGAAGAACGTAAGAGCGTAATTCGGTAATGAATTACAGACAAGTATCGCGAACTTCTGTCTCAACTTTTATATATAATATTACCATCTCTATCGTACTCCCTCTTACTCTTATCTCTTATCTATCTCTCTTCCTCGGCTCTATATTCCCTTTTACTGTTCTTACCCAGCGGCGGTTTCGCGTGCCAGGAGCGAACAGCCGCCGAGCTTGCATAAGTCAGCCGGCAAATGGACGCGCTATTTCATAGAGAAAGTTGTGTACATTTTTGCTTTCCATCGATCTTAAAGGCGATTGCGTAACTTCTGGTTATATCTGGAACACAGACTGGACTTTGATTCTATATCTCTATATTTTATATTCATACGAGTTCTCCTTCGATTAAAATTTCGACTTGCAATGGCACAAGGTAACGCGCACGTGCTCGTTTGGCAATGGCGGGGTGACGTTATTGCAGAAATTGCAATTTTGCAAAAAAATACTAATGCAAAAAATTCTGATCCAAAAAATATTTGCCGTGAAACGCTCTAGTTTTTTTTCTACTTTCCTTAAGCACGAAGGACGATTTTCAGGCTCGACCTGTCGCGCGACTGTCCATTTTATGGCTCCTTCTTTGCAGTTTGTTTTAAGTGGCAGCTTGGAGCCAGTTTGCTGACGTTATTACGGGTCTCGAGGCAACTCAAACGAGTTAATGATATTTACTTTTGATTGCGGAGCGTCGTCACACTAGTGTTTCGCTCGAGTGGAAAGTGTAACCCGGGAAAACCCAGGGAAACGTTTCAACATCAATTTCGTAATTAATTCAGGGTTAGAGAATTCTTTTTGCCTTAGATTTCGATTGCAATCAATGATCGGTTGTACTCACGAGTATAAGATCGTCAATGAGATTTGAGATTCCTCTATTGGCAATCACGAAGAGCCTGGTGATTGGTCCTGGCACAGCTTCCGGGGTAGCGTCTGCACCACGTGCAGGTGCGTTGGCAGCTGCGTCACCTTGTTCCGTGCTACCACTTCCGGCTACCAGCTGTAATCAATGTCAAACTTTCATTAGTCGTTAGGGGTGTAAGGTAGGGGTAACTTTTTTTTTTCTTTCAAGGCCAGGATATTCGGGAATACTGGGAGTTGCGGCTTCCACGTCCAGCTCCAGCGCTCCCGACACTACCAGGTGCTAATACATTAACCAATATCCATTATTCCAGTCGCTATAAAGTACGGCCATCCTCCGGCTAATGCTTACGCACGTTGCTTGCGGCTCTCAACGTGATACAACAATAACAAAGAACAAAGGAGCAAAAAATTGGCAATTTTCTAATCAGCCCTCTAAAGGGGATACTTTATACATGGCGGCCACGAGAGCCATTCGCGAAGCATGCTTGCTTTTGAGAATTAAATTTGTACGAATAATTGACGAATTTTATGATTTTTCAAAATTATTATGTTTCGTCCCTCAAATTTTGTTTTTAGCATACTTCGGCCACGACCCTCGTGCTCGATCATACACCACATACTGTTTACTCTAAAGTACTAATTGTGCATACGAAACAACCGGAAGTTTGACTCTTCCTATGAGCCGAGTAAACTTCCTTTCTTTCTTGCATCGGTGATCGATCACGGCAAGATCCTCTAGATCCGATCGAGCCACGATCTTCTGGATGCATTATCACTTGCAGCTTCGATCGCCGCGATACCCGAATGTTGACACACGTACTACGCGAACGCAATAAGTCTGATGGTGGCTTCCGATGCAATTGTACGGTGCAGTAGAACAGTTAAATACAGAGCTTGTTTCGTATAACGATGACGATCTTCATCTATGCACGTGTAAATGCATTGTTAAACGATGACATTCTGTGCCTGCCAGGTATAATTCCAAAGAAGGCTGTGACGTCCATTAAACCCTCGTTGACTTGACGAAAAAATAGTCTTTGGTCAGGGTCGTCTGTGTCGCGTCGGGACCGTTGGCTGAGTGGAACGGGAAACTGGGAAATTAATTTTCTTTTTTGACAATTTTGGAAATTTGGATCTTCCTTACGGTCGGTTTGACGTTCAGTCGGGAGGAATATTTTTTGGACAGGATACGGAAAATTGGGAAGCTTTGGACATGAGATGGGATGCAAACGCTCTACTTTACATATCAAGACCTCCTTTGGTAGAGCAGGATTTTGTTTCTTTACTTTTTTTCTATTTTAATAGACTGCCTTTTAGAGACAACAAATTATTTACTCTAAAGAAATTATATAGAAATCTTGATATGTATTTCATGCACGTGTAGAGATGCGAGAGACAGAAAGAGAGAAAAAATAGAGAGAGAGTCAAGAGTCCAGTTGAAGAGGAAAGAAGATAAGAGTGAAAGAAAGATAACGGTAGAGTAATAGTAAGTATAAGATGTTAAGACAGTGTAAATAGAGTCCAGGCAAGAGAAGGCAGCTCCAATAAGGAGAAAAACCGTAATTGAATTTTTTAATGGACGTACGAAAATCTCAGGTTCGTCGTCGGCAGGCTTTAGTATATTAGTAAATAAAGATACAATATTAATAAGGTGCGCAAGCAATATGTATATTAATAAAAGGTGCAAGAAAGCGGTGATTTAAGAGCACAGTGTGAAGGTGCCAGTGAAGAAGTGCAAAGAAACAAGAAAAAGATAAGAAAGAATGCAGTGCAGTTGTATACGTCACGTCTTCGATGGTTACTCTCAGAATGATAGAATATAATACTTTTGTGCAATTTTACATCAATAAAAATTGAACAATCTCAAAAAGAAAAATTATGTAAACGAAACGTTCAAACGGATGAAGAAAACTGAATTTCACATGAGATTTCACTACAACAACCTTTTCACGTGATTGAACGACAACACAAGAACAAAAAGAACTAAGAAAAACATTAAAGAAGAGTAACCATCGTCGATGTCATTGGTGGAGGTAAAGAGAGTGTATAGTCTGCGTGTGGTCGGAAGGATTGGCGTACCCCGGGGCCGGAAGTCCCGTTGCTCGCCGGTGCTGGTGGAGCGGCTCCAGCGGCAGGAGCGGCGGCAGGAGGTGCAGCAGGGGCAGCAGCTGGCTTTGGGCCAGGGGGCATAGCTGCCGGCATACCTGCGGGAGCAGCAGGATTGGCAGGTGCCGGTGCGGCTCCCACGTCTCGTGAGGCGCTCAAGCCTAAACCAAGACTTTGAGTTCCTGCTACGACACGATATACGGTGCCAGCCGCCCGCGCTGCCCCGTCGGCTGTTTGCTAAGGAGACACAGACGTAGTATCATAACAGAATATCACAGTGCGGAGTAAAAGACGCTGGAATAACAGAGACAAAGAGCAATATGAAGAAATAATGACCAGACAGACATATTCGAATTGATTGACGGCGATCGTCCCAGCTGTGAATATCGATAAAAAACATCCTTCCCATCCTAGACGAAATGCTTGCGTACACCTGGATTATACTGATGACTCTATTTGGAAACGAGGAATGTGCATTGATTAACGTATTACGGATCGATCGTTTAATTATTAGATATAAAGACGTAGGTAACAGGGAGCAGACAGAGGATCATCAATGATCATTATCATCATAGTCGCAGGAGTGATTCTAGCTATATTTGCAGAGAGATGCAAACCCGAGAAGCAACACGGTAAACCGCTAGATTAAGATACGAGGTCGAATACCTTGGAACCGTTAAAGAGATGTCTTTGATACTGGTGGAGCTATCCGGTGTAGACTTTCACTGCTCTGCAAGACCAGCTGCCCTTGTGGTAATGGCTGTCGTAGTCAACGATACCACTCACTCAGGTCACTTGATAATTCCGGTTACAATTGGTATTGGTGTTATTGAGGCAATTTCCTTACCCTGATAATGTCAAAGAGGAAGTTGCCGGATCCACCACCACTTCCTGCGGCGTTACCACCGGCACTGGTTTGACCTCCGAACCCGAAGTTGAGGAATCTTTTGTTGCGACTGTCATCATTGACCTCGATGTCATCCAAGGGTGCCAATGCTGGCTCCACTCCCGTATTGGTAGCAGCTGCGCCTGCTTGATCATCGGCAAACTGAACTCGCACTTCCGTATTTTGCGACTCGGCGCCTACTTGATTCTCAGCTTCTGGATTTACGTCCTGTAAAAAAAATCGAAATTGCAAATACGTTTGACATATATTTTTTTGCCAATCCTGAGCCCACCGGATGGGACCCATCCACGAGGAGTATTAGTTGAGATCAGTATCGAAAATGGACTCTCGCGACGTCACGTGGCCGTAGAGTACCTAATACATGATGAGATTAATCCAGAAAGCCACCTGGTTGATGATTCACTCGAGAGTTACGTATGCGTTTCTCGATGACAGAATAATAGGTATGATTGAGTAGGATTGTTGATTATCCTGAACCACATAATTTCTACCATTGTTAAACATACCTACGCATAACAATAACAGGTTCCAGTATCTACAACAGGCTTTAAACTAAAAGTGCCTTCTAAACCCAGGATGCGGTATAACCAGGTATGATTAATCAATAGGTCATTGTAATACTAATTATCAATCTACAACAGTCTTGATATACATTAAAAATGAGTCCTACCCCTGCTGGGTAAGATAAGCCGCAATAATGTCGTCAGGGACTCAAAAGCGACCAACATAAGAATACATGACAATACATAGGATAGCCAAAGCCAATATGAGAAAAATACAGAAAACCAACTACACAGTATGAAGAGTACAACGTGAAGAAGTCAATATATAATAGAAGAACCAACTGATGAACAAATATAGTAGTCATAGATACGGGGGTGTGACACAAAAAGGAAACGACAATAGGATTACACTGATTAATTTTTTAAGGATGATGAATGTATTCATAACCCATCCTGAGGTCTCTTGGGAACCCTGAGAAACATCATCAGGGGTTCAACAGTTGAATATACCGAAGATTTCGATGTGCTTTCAGCATCCTCTTCATCGGGTGGAAAAGTGGGCAGGGATATTGAGACTCTTGAACCACCATCGCTGGATGACGATTCTCCATCGTCATCGCTGTCATCGTCACCAAACGGCGATGACACGGTTACTGTAGATCCACTTGATCCTGATGTGTCACTTCTGCCCCCGCCCCCGCCCAAGGCACTCCGCAATATCACTGGACCCAGGACTCGGATGACTTCGGATGTTATCATGTTGATTTTTTTTTCGACTATCTAGAAAATAATATGGCTTAGCTATTCCTTAGGGTTTCTCTCATTCCCGCGGGATCCATTTGGATTACGTCCTCCATATTTTTTACACCAAGATTGTAATGATCGATGATTCGCAGTCGTGTCCGGATTCTGCTTGGATGATGATTATTCTGTCTTTGTTCTGACGTAGTTCTCTTGATTGTTTGTGTTTTTGTGCTACGTCGCATTATGATTATTGACAGGCGTTTTATGTCCTCTTGTTATGAAATCATTTGTGTCCATGCATGATCATTGTGAATTCGAGGAGATACACGAGATCATGATCAGTGATCTTTGGAACAGAAGCCGGTAATTTTTCGCCGGAACAATTCCAACTGATAATTGTTCTTTGAAATGGTATTGACAGTTTCTTTGTTTTTGATTTGAGATTATGTGACTTTCTAAAATAGATGTACTATATATATTTATATATCTGCCGGAACTTCTCACATTGCTCGCTACATGACTTACGTTACGTCAGTAGAACTCCTTTATAGCAATTCCATGCAAACTAACTATGATAAAGGAATCTCGTCGTGAAATTCTCGATCGGTTCCGTTATCTGTGGTTTTACCGTTCGATCTTTTTTTTCTTCTCCAACGTACAAATAATTCGCTTTCACTTTTGGCATCGACACCGCTAATACAAGTCTATCGACGATACGATACTTTGAATGGTTAAAAAAAATCATGAAAAGTGTTAACTTCAGGTAGAAAAAGTGTATTGAATATTATCATTTTTCAAAAATCTATTAACTATCGACCATTATCCAATAAATCGTAAATCATTCTCTCGCTAAGTCAATATCCGTAACAGTATTGCCTCCTCATTTTTGTACAATGCCAATGTTATTACGTACTAGTCCCCCCAAAAAAAAGTGTTCTACAGCTACTTCAAATGAATTCCTAATGTCTGCTCGATATTGTGACAAAATTGTTCATTACATTACAAGGCACGCATTTGTATAACGAAATCGCGTGGTGGGAAAAATCTAATATGGACAGTACAGTGCAATATATATTACACCTATAATAAAGCGAGCAAGTAGGTAGATAGTAGGTGGCAGTGGCAGCCAAGTGAACAAGAGTATAATAAATACTAGTCATGAGTAAGTGAGCATTATACCGGGTGAGTGACTTTCACGGTAAGAATGTCGACTCAACGAAAGGAACATTAATGCTGGATTCGATATGGGCGTTCAATGGTTAGGTTAGGTTTATATTAGGTGCGAAGATCGCATATGAATTAGATGAGCCTAATATAATATTTTTTATGTGTTGAAGGCTGCAATCAAAATTGTAAAAATGGGGCGATTATTATTTTGAAAATAAAGGGGGTGGGGAGGGTATCCTCCCTCGGCAAAATGATGTCATTCATGAGTTCCACATGTCAGGAAGGCTCACCTGAGACACTTCTGGAAATAGTTGGCGCAGTATGCCGATAGTCCTTTTACTTCTTAAGGCTGCCTCATTGTCCGCCTCAACCATGACCAATCGATCTAAAGCCTGAAAAATACTTGATTTTTGGCAAATGGAGATTTTACCTACAGATCAATAGATGGATCAGATACGTAGTTATGTGCTAAACTGAAACGCTAGAGTTTTGTAAGCTGATTAATTTTTTCCCCACTTTTTTATCTCTTCGCTTTTCCAAATGGATTATGCCAGACTATTATTAAAATGTTCGCATATAGGGAATAATGTGTATTGCCACGTTGCCCAATCTTCGTGGTCCACTTTCCCCAAAAACCCGTTCGCACTTGCTATTACGTATAATTCCTCGAATAACTTTTTTTTATCTTATCTGTCACTCGACATCTCATGTCTATCAATGTCTTAATATCTAGACAAAGCAGATTTTACAACTCATAAACTTTTGTAAGACTACAAAAATCGTATACGTGCAAGTATTATGTACACGCAACAGTGCCGTGTGTATATACATATATAAAATTCAAAGAGTAACGAGTAACGTAAGTAAAGAGTAACGATGATAAGTTGTTTTTTTTAACGTACAGAAAAGTGTAGGGTCCAGAAACTGGATGCAACTTCCGAGATTCATAAACATGGTGAACGTATCTGGTACTCTTTTCTTCTCTCTCTGCTATATTCATATATCATTCTCACTGTTTGTCTCTCTCTCTTTCTTTCCCTCTCAAACTACGTGTGCTCCACCAGTGCACTTTCCATTGGGCATCGATCAAGCGAAGAAAGTGTCCGGTGACTCCATGCCGCTTTTAACACTCACTAGTGAAAGTGTCGAGCGTAAAGAGAAGAGTCCGTTTGGATATCCTGAGACTGTATCTGATTAGACTCACATTATCACTTCAAATTAACAAAAGACAACATGCGATCGTGCAGCCACAAAGGCGATCACGAAACCCGCGTTAAGTCAATGCTTAGCTACTAGTCGACTCGGTTACGCATAGCGGTGAAAGAAAGAAGCTAGCGATTGCGCGCGCAAGAGCGGAATATTTAAAATCATTAAGAGCATAATAGTATTAGCGTGTCTGCCTTGGTGGATGAGAGTGACTTTCGAATGAAAAAAAATTACTGGATAGGACGAGTGGACCGAGTATCTTATATACTTGGACTATGAGTACACTAGAGAAATTAACTATTCAAATTCTGGAGAAAGTTAAGAATTCACTTTCGTTCTAGCACATTCCTATAACATTACAATTCACGAGAGCATTTATTTAAATATTTGGCTGTCCAGGTAAATTCTGTTAACGACTGTGACACGTGTTATACGTCCAATAGTTCAGTATCTAAGAACATAATACGTAAATAGGACAGCATGTCTACTTGGTACATGAACAACGTGGTTTTCGGAATTAACCAAAATTTCTTTTACTTTTTTTACGATTCTGGGATAACGTCGACTTTCCCTCAGGGCAGGCGATCAAAAAAAGTAAAAAATAATAGACAAGTTTGCGAAATAAATGACATTGGAGAAAATGGTGAATTGTTATACTAAGTAAATTATGAAGAAGAGAGAGAGAGAGAGGGGAGGGAGAGAGAGAGAGAGAGAGAGAGAAAGAGGTCCTCAAGTTTCGTGAGACCGGAAGAGAGTCGGACCAGCATTAGTTCCTCGATTTGATTCGCCCAAACGATCCGAGACCATCAGTAGTTACTTTAATGAACGCCTTTCTATCTGAAGCGAAACCGATGATTTTGTAATCACATAGATTAACCTGTAATCGATAATTGGTAATCGATATACCTCCTCGATTATAATCTTCTCGACACTCGGATATTGTATTATTTTCTCAACACCCTTCATATATACTTTTACACTACCGACCTCCTATAATAATTCTGATTACAATATAGAAATATCACGTGTCTAACAGTCATGAAATGATTGATGCTCACCTGTGATTGGAGTCCTTCTCCTTCCGGAAGCGGAAGTGAATTTACAAAGCCGGCGCAAAGCGCAGCAACCAATATGACAGTCGAGCACCTCATCGTCTTCGTTTCCTTAAAAAGTACTTCTGCAACAATTTTTTTTCTCTTACATCCACGTGATCTTGTTATCTCACATGTTATAACGACTGTTAGTTAAGTCAGGTATGCAACGTAATAAAAGAAAAGGTACAAGAGAATATTTAGGTACTCAAAAATGTCACCATATAAGGGTCTGAAGGCTTTGACACACTACAGCGAATCAAAGCGGAAGCAATTCGAAAGGATTGACTCAACTCTGTCAAAAGGTATAGTGAGGGGGTATGGTGATTACAAGGGGGGCAGTGGGGGGTCAGTATTGGCCTCTTTCTCGCACAACTATTACTTTCGACGCGTGAATCGAAAGTTGTAGAGATTCCATTGTGGCCAAAGAGCTTTTCGACAGCCTCGGGTTGTTAATACGTTATTTTCGACAGGAAATTTTGGAATGAAAAATTTTCCAAAATTCATCATTCGTACAAGGGAGGCTATCCAGTTGGCTTTATTTTGTACACGTTGCTGATTTTTTGAATAATTATCTCTCACGATCTCAAATTAATTTGTTTGTTTATTCTATATTAATGATTAGCAATTTTTTATTGACAATCGTTCAGACCCATACACATAATCGTGACTTTAATGGCATTATAAAACAATATGGATTCAGCGCGCATGCATGGAGTTGGAGGACGATCGTGCGTCGTGTTGCAATTCGGAGGTCAACATGTCTGACTGTGTCATCGCAACCCGTACCACGATAAAGCTCTTATGGTCGTGACTAGGTTACAATTTACTATTGTTATCTGAATAAAGTAAAACGTTGCTATGTGAAGTTAATCCCATGAGAAAGCTACCGAAGCAAATCTTACTCGATGGTTCGTATCCGATCGCGATGCTCTGGGAAAGTTAATGAAAAAGAACGTTCGATAGTTTCTAGATCGATCTGGTGCTCCCGACGTTACGTTGAGAAAGCGATAGATAGCTATCGATAAAAAAATTGAAAATCGAAGTTTACCAAAATTCGACATTTTTTTCCGACCATAAGTCTGGATAACACATAAAACATATGTACCGTCTCATTGTCACCATATTTCTCTGATCAATAATGTATTTGTTATTTTTTTGGCTATAAATAAGTAAAATTTTTTGTATCTTTTTCATTTAAGAAAAAGTTCTTTCCATAGGTTCACTCGTGATTTGAAAAAAAAAATGGAAGCGAACTGGCGCACTTTTTAAACACGATAAAGATTCAGAGGTTAGAAGTACATAGTCGATGAATCATTGGAGGATGATGAAGATGATGAAGAGGAATTTTATTGAGATAACGTATAACTTATTGCGTTATTTTTATATCCGCCCGAACTCACCACACACAGTCCCGTCACTTTCGTGTAAACGTTTTTAAACCTCGAAACTAAAAGGCTGCGGAGCTGCGCGAGCTCCTGCTCTTCGACTATTCTGTGACTGTCTGTGTGGCCGCGCTTAGTGAGCGGCTTTTATTAGCAGGAGGGGCCTTAAGGCCGCCACCACCGCTGCACTTTACACGATCTGTCGTTTCGAATGCTTACTTGCCACGAGGAGAAAGAGGAAGGGAGCTTCTTGTTAGCCGCCACGAGATGAGACGTATGTTCCTGTATCGGCCCCTACTTATTGATAGTAATTTAAGACAATCAGGACTTGTTTCGTGCAGAGGTACGTTGGTGACGAATAAGAAAAAATAATGGACGAGTTGAATTTTGGAATTTCGTCATACGAGCACGAACCTCCTGGGAATAATAATGGAGAGATATTTTTGCTCGCGAAGGAAAGACCATGACACGTATTTTTTTAAATATTTTATTTCGCGAATTTTTTTTAGTAGGGGTAGCCTGTAATTAAATGGGGTAATTTGAAGGATAATTTGCCTACTCTGTGAAAGAAGCTCGTTATAATAGGGTATTGTGAGTCAAATTGTGAGAAGTCCTTTGATAATGGTACATGAGACCCGTCACGCGTTCTCCATAAGGTTCTTGATCCTTTGGACAGGGGATCGATGGAATTAGGACAATCGAAACGCCTTAATCGGTTTCGAGGTTGGCTTGTCAAACTTTATTTCTCAACAGCGGTATCCTTCGCTGTTGATGGATTCCATTAAAGTTATTCAATTTGACAAATAGATTTTTTTAAATTATTCATTAAAACGAAATTAGATGGTATTGTGTTAACGTAGAATCAATTGGAGGAATTTAAACTTGTGGATAAAGGCCCGCAACCTTCTGGAGTATTGCTGCGAGCATATAAATAGATAACAGGTTCCTCGATTAACCACACGAAACATTACGGACTTCAGAAAGTTTTTGATTTTTTGAGAAAAAAGACTTTAATAAAAGATGGAGAAACAGGAAAGAGGCTCTTATAAGAATTACTGTGACCTTTTGTTATTACCGGCTTTGTTGCTTGGTCGAAAAATTTACTTCCATTTGATCGATCCTTAGAGAATCATTTATCAAATTGCACTCGAAAAAGTCCAAGTGAAGAACGTAATCGAAAGCTTTCTTCGCGAAGAATGCAGATCTGCAGGGAAAAAAGTACATAAAAGATAGTGAACCGACAAAGGATATTTGTGTTACCTGGTAGAAATTCTTGATAACCATAGATCTGTGTACGTAGCGACACATTGGAATAATTATAAAGATTCACATCTTACCTTCATTTAAATACAATATCGAATTTGATATGTGTGGATTCGTAGCCTAGGGATATACATTGTTTCCTTACGCACCCAGTATTGCAAAACAGAGCGAACTATATTTCGTGTGTTATTCAGTTGACGCGCTTGTCTTCATACATTTCTAGAACGATATTATATTTATTTAACGTTTCAGTGGCTCGTATGCGTCAGCACGATCGGCGGGAATCGAAAAAGTCTTTGCGAGGGCAACTTTCATTTTTGAATGGTTAAACGTACAATTAGCACCGACGCGAAGTTTTGAATTAATCGAGCCGCACTGCGCATGCGCTAGAGCGTCGGTTGACGCATGCGCAGAAGCTGTGGCAAGAATGTCGTTCAGGTTGAAATAGGAAAAAACAAATTCGTGGAGAGATACAGAATAGTGTGTCTCTAGTGTGTCCGACTGTGCAACAAGAATGTGAAACCTTGATGAATTACACGCATTTATGACGATTAGCAATGTTCAGACTTGCAAATTATCTACGCTAGATGAAAGAGAGAGAAAGAGAACGATGAAAAAAGGAGTTCAGTGGAAAACCAAAGAAATCTGGAACAATATCCACTGCGAGCTTTCGCCACGAAAGAAAATTTTTTCATAGTCTAATACAGCTAAGTGACAGTTATCTATACGGTGTGAAAGATCCTTTAGATGTGTATCTCCGTGTGGAAGCCCTGCCCCGAACGGTACCTTTATTCAAGTATATAAGAGTGGAATGTTTGGCGTTAAAAAAACTGCAGCCAGGAGTTTGTGAAACAGCCGATGTGGATTTCTAATTATTTACCGGTCTGGACAGGAGGCCATTACTGCATGGGAGCACAGAGTAGTTATTGACATTAGAAAAAGTAAAACCACAAAATTTTCACGAAATTTCCAAATCTCTTCGATTACTAGGAAATTCACATTTTCTCAGTCGTTTTTGGATGCACTCGTTGCCTTTAGATTTCAAATAATTATTTATCACTAGTCGATATGTTATCGGTAACGCGTGCACCGACATTTCGGTTTCATGGAAAAACTCGTCACGATCAATCGACACGAAGGTCGCTACTCGTTATTATACCTGTATATACAGATCTACGGTGTAACGAAGCTGATTGCCATGAAACTGTCAAATTAAAACAACCTCGTCGTGATCGGTAAGCCGAACAATGAGTATACATACGTATCTATATAGTGGTTGATCGATTTCGTTACACGTTACAGTGACTATGGACCACTAGAGTCAGAATGAAAAGAACCGATTTCCAACCGGCAACTATTATTAAAAAAAAATTACACTTACATTTTCGTGGACAACTTTCTATCGACGCATGAGCACGCAATTCCACGTTCAATCTCAAAAAGATGAAAGATCGGTACGTGACAGTGACACAAGAATTAAGTCCGTTAATACGTTGGAAAAATTGTTTTGCGAAAATTCAAAATCGCTCAAAAATATTTCCACTGCACTTTTATTTTTCGTTTGCACACGAATTTTCGGACCGATAACACTGTTTTTCCGATCGTGGCCGACGGCCATAGATTTCGTAATGACCATAAGTGCCATACTAAATTTTCCTACAAAACTTTGGAAATTCTAGGAAAACTTAATCACTCGTGTTGTGGCATGTTGGAAATCTTGCAAGATACAATTTCTGTTCAGCGTCTGGATGTGTCAATAACGAAATGTGTGGATGTTGAATCGCTTTACTATCATTTGAATTTTTTATGAATTCTTATACTACGTATATTTACGTTGATGTTCACTTGGCCACTTGGAATTGCTCTTTTTTTCATCATCCTTCTAATAGTTTATTCATACAACATTTTTCAAGTTTCATAAAAGTATATACCTATATTTGACCTAAAATCACACAGCCATTTAAATAATATCTGATTTTGTTACAAAATTATGTTAATCGTTATGAATCCCGATAAAAAAAGTTATTTCCATCCATGATACCTTTACCCGTAATGTCTGCTAGAATTTTGTCAATAAAAAAAAAGGACGACGGATTCTGTCAAAATTTCAGCAAACGACCGTTAATATTGAAATAATTACGCAATACCTATCGTGCTCTTTCAAAACTCACCTTAAGCCTCACAGACTATTCATGATACAGTAGTAAAATTTACACATTTCTAGCATCCGAATGAAACCAACTGTTATTGCCTCTTACCCTAAACTAATAAAATATTTGCATATAGTGACAGAACGAAGATAAACAAATAAAGACTGTCATCGGTATTGAAATTTCACAAAGTCGAGATAGAAAATGAAATTACGCCAAGTAAAAAAATATGGGGTCACCCCTAACCTTGTCGGATAGTTTGAAATGAATTAAAAAAAAAGAAAGAGAGAGAAGACCCCTTAAGAAAATCATTGAACAATCACATCGTGACAACTCGTTATTACTGTCATCCACGTACTAGTTTCTGTGTCTGTCTTTCCAACGAGTCCAAGTACGTCGGCTGTACGCAATTCGTCAAAACAGGACGATTATTTTCTTCCTGTCTAGGTTACGTGACGAGTGCGCACTCTGTCGTGCGCATGGGAAGTAGCTAAGGCTGACTTTAAAGCGGAACTAGAATCTTTATACAATGAAAAAAGGAACTTTGACATAGGAAGAATAAGAAAACATAGTCAAATGCGTGTCAATAGTTCTCTGTAACGTAAGTAAATATCTGTGTACTGGTACTTGGTAAGCAGATCGCTTGGCGCGTGCGCAAAGTTGAGAGAAATTTTAAACTAGAAAATACGCTTCTTAATGATCATTTCGCTATCGGTTCACGTATCACAAGCGCACGGGCCAAGGTTTCGTGTTGCAAAGTACTAAATAAAATAATATAAAAAAAGGAAACAATAAACAGCCAACGAGTCTTTCTTTTCACGATTTAGCTTTTTTTTTTCATAGTTGCAGTATCTTTCCAACTGACTCTTAAAACTGATATTTATCATTCAAAAATATCATCTGCTTGATATATTGTTTGCGAAATTCTTTGTTACTCTTATTTTTTTGCAAATTACTTTTTTTCACATTGTATGCTAATTTCACGTTTGTTTGATGACTGTCAAGGTTCTTCTGTCACTGTCTATCATCATAAAATTATATCATGAAAATTAATGCTTTTTGCCTTAGGAAGTTCAACTGTCAGATGTCAAACTTGTCATATTACGGAACTTCGTTACGCGCTGAATTCGATGCTCGAGTTCACCTGGCACCGTGACAGATATTACGTTCGGCGTGTAAGAGCATAATGGCGAAATCGTTGGGACACAGAGCTCATGGTTTTTTATTTTAATGCTATCGAAAACGTGAGTTTTAAGACATAAGTGTATTACTATACATGTATAGAAAAGGAAAGGTATATGAGATACAATGAGATACATGAAAAATCTATATACACACATATATATATATCCTGAATATTTCCATCTTCCTTAATATCCTACTGAATGATCTTGCATCCTGGAGAAAGTACCAGAACGTGTTTTTAGGATTATCATGAAAAAACAGAAGACGTTTTTCCTTAGACGAATTTGACTTATTTTTTCTTTTTTTTTTGAATTTTACGATTACACCTACTGCCTGAAACTATATTTGCATCGTTTTGAAAATGATCATTAACACTAGAACAGCCGGCGTTGTTTTCTTATGTAATTAGGTATCCTATATACAGAACATCGAATTTGGAGTGGTCGAATAAATTGACATATATACATTCTTTCTTTCATCTTGACAGAAGTCAAAATAAATTCTTAAAAAGCACCCTAATTATTTCTATAATTTAAAAAAAGAAATCTGAAATCTTTCAATTTCACGTATTTGGTTATTCTAGTGTTTGTGTATGAAAAATCAAACTTTTAGTTAATTACTCTTAGAAATCCGTTCGTTGTCGTGAATGTTGTTAACCTTGTCGTTATGCTGTTGCAACTATACTTTCAGCACTGCATTTGATCATTTAAATATGTTTCAGGAAAATATTAATACCTAATATATGTATATATATATATATATATATATATTGTATATCCAGGATAAATCGTCATACGGTTTATATTGAATTTTTGAAGTATATGATTATTATAGTACGAAATTAAAAGACACAGGATATTATGAAAATCCTTTTCAAAAATATACTTTGATCTTCAATGTACGACCGTTTGATTTTACCGACTGCATAATCAAGGATCTTGATTTGAGTTCTCGGTTTAGTCAATGATCACTAGACGGAGACACTTTCGAGCGGGTGGGAGAATGATCCTGAAAATGTGCAGGATAAAAAATTTGATTTTTTATGAAAATTATAATTTTTATTATTACAAAAGAAGTCAACAAAATAGCACATGCACTGGCAACCATCCTGATACGACTCCAATTGGTTGCTGCTGATGATTTCTGTAATTCACAAGAGGATTACAACTGGCCAAGATCATTTCGATTTGCCGTCTATTATCCAAGATCGACAATTACAGTTGGATTAGCAGCAATAATTCCTACAGCTGCATATACACGTGCGCGATCCGCGAGGAACGATCGCGCGAAATATATTAAAGAATTGAAACCGCCAGCAAGTTGCGGCCCAGTTCTTAATGTAGATACCTATCTTACGAAATGGAAAGTTAGCAATAACATATGTGAACAGTTTTTTTCATTCGTTTTTTATTTTTTTCTATCATCACGACCCGTACAGTGCCCACGCGAAACTTTTGTAGGACGAGTAAGAGCGAAATATGGGTATAACAGATATTTTTAGCCTATAAAATTGTTGAGTTAAAAATAACAAATAATAAATCATACATTGCACTGAGCGTTTCGTAATTAAAATTTTCACAATTCTCACTCATTCCTTTTTTCAGAATCATTAAAAAATCATTAAAAAACGCTCGTATTTCAAGATGTATGACAGTAATATACGAAAATAATTTGATTTGGTAGTTTTCAAAATTTCTCAAAATTTCTTACTCTCGTTCTAGACAAAAGGTGAACATTTTGAAAAATAATTCTATGCGAACCATCCGAAAGGCGAGTCTGAAAATGGCGAAAGTCTTTCGGGGACGTCAGGCCAGTTTGCGCAGTGCATTAAAAAAGTGAAAGGGTCTCTTCGACTGGCGGTTTCTTTTGAGTTGTATTATTTTTTCGAAGAGTGATCTTTTGCGAACGACGATTCTCTTTTAAAATTGGCATTGCCATTCTCCAATCAAGTTTTCTCTCCAACAAATCACGTGACCTTTCTGCCGTTGATGATCTTCAGCAATGACGATACAGTACAAATGTTATACAGTAATAAATTTGGAAATTTGACAAAAATAAATAACCTCAATGTGTTAGACAATCTAAAAAAAATACATTAGAATCTTCGTAGATAAGTCAATGATGTAGCAGATTAAAACATACACGTTCTTCTAGGTCAATCTAGTCCAGATTATTATCGCACAATGACTCTTGGGTTAGGTCAGTGACTAGATGATCTAACGGTACTCTTTGTAACTGGCTCCGTTTCACGGTCTCTATTGCGAAAGCAATTCCAGATCGGTATATCCATCAAGAGAAAAGATGTCCATGATCATCTGTGAATTTCCGAACACTATTATAAACAACATTGAAATCATCATAAAATAAACGATTGTCGTCACTGTCATATTTCATACTTATTTCAATGATCGATCTTAACATCATTGAGCCACGAAACGTCCTTGCATTGTTAAAATCACAAGGAAATCTCGCCTCCGCGATCTTGCGTCATTCTCAATTTATTGTATCGCGACAGTCAACCAGTGTCGTTCACAGTAGGAATTAATTTTGAAATAAAATTGTATACCGACAATCTTTGGGAATGACTTTTTCTAGTAGTTTGGCATAAAAAATACAGTGAGGCCGTGACATTAGATTTTGAGGTTAACCCTAAAGAAGGAACAAATATATATTATTTAACATTACTATACATAACTTATCAGGCGCCGTGGCGACTTTTAGGCACGACTACTCGACTGTGATCAGTGTAAATCCTTACTTTTAGGCTGCCTGATAATTTTTCGAATCATCGAATTTCTAGTCAACGTCAATTATATATATCGAAGGAAACTTATAACCCAATATTAAGCCACTAACCTCGGGCCTAGATGGAATCTGGTTGATAGAATAATTATTTTCTTTACTAAGCAGCGCGTGGAATAATCTATAAAATTGTTTGTTTCATCAGTGAAAATTAGCGTCTAACGTCACCACCCTACCGTAGATACCATAAGACCCTGCCAGGTAGACTTGCATGTGCAATTCCTTGTATATAATATCGACGTATATAAATATGTATAAAGGCATTGTATTACACAAAGCAAATTGATTGTTGCGCGTGCACGTATCTAATGACGTCCAGGAGTTTCACGCAAGAAAGGAAGTGTGTGCATCGAGCCAATACTGATGATGAGGAACGAAAAGTACAGCCTTGCGGAAATCGCGGATGAGACGGCTTATTATTACCTGCTGGATATATAGAAGTCACAGCGGTACAAAGACGATCAGTCGTGTGTCCGATGATGTTACCGAAGAAAACAGTTGTTGGCTTTGAAGATTCGTTCGGGAAAAATTGATAAGCCAGTGTCGCGAAATGAATCCAGTGTGAAATCGGGAAAGATAGGAAAATAAAATCATAATAAAAAAATTAATCAGATATCCTTTGGTTAGGTGGACTTACACAGTGATTTTTGTTTTACAACGCATATAGCTGTCTGCTTTATCTTGTTTTTCTCTCTGTCAAAACTTTTTTTTTCTTTCTTTTTTCTTGGTGAAAGCTCGACATTCTCAAAGATGCCCAAGACGGTCTGATCGACCGTTCCGAGAGCATCCTACTCGTGCAAATTATAAATGTATTGATAGACCAAGTCCTTTTATTCTTATTTTACTTTCGAAAGGATTACACGTGTATTCGAACAGACTCTTTTTTTCTCGTTTTCCTTACGACTGTCGCGTTCATGAGAACCATGAAATCGCTGATTTTTGGTATCGTCGTTACGTGTGCTTTCGCTCGTGCGATTCCTGTTGAAAGACAAAATCGAGAGAGCCAGGTTGATGCGCCAAGAAAGGTCACGACCCGTGAAGATCTAGTGAACTTGATTAGATACGCTATGCAAATTATGGCCTCCAGGATCAATATTACTTTAGCACCGGGACGCGAGAGAGAGGAAAATTTTGCAAGTTTGCAAAAATACCTTCCAACAGTTCCAATTGCTCCTACTGTTCCTACTACATTTAAGGCGGATGCACAAAAATTACAAAGGACTTCTGGACAACGCGCGAATGGCGTCCTGAAGGATTTTAGAACGTATCCTGTGACTCCTACAGTGGATAATGTCTTTCAGTTGCCTTTAAAATATACAGACGATCCCAGGTATCCGGATTCAGTGGAATTGACGTATGGCGATGAGAAATTCACGTCCAGTCTGAAGAAGAAAGTGGTCCCGGAAGTTAGTGTCTTCGCATCGGATTCAGGATCTAAGATTAGGTTCGATGACCTTACTGTGGAAGAGGAAAATGATGCGAGAATTCAAAAGCCGTTACTGAGCGTACCGTTCGAGGCTGTCATTACGATTATACGCGAAGAAAATGGAAAAATGAAAAATAGTAAAAATCATTTGGAATCATTACTACCAACCAGAGACCCTCCCGATGACTTTCCCCCATATTTCGAAAATAATCATTCATCGATCGAACTACTAGGCAAAGAAGTTACATTGCTCCAACAGGAAGAATTGCGGGTGACCGATAGCAATTCCGATCCCATGAACAAACGCCAAACATCGTCTGTTGGGGAATTGTTGGGTCTTCTTGGTTTGCCGACAAAAAAAAAATTGCGAAATGGTACCGACGTCACTGCAGATTTGTCGCCAGTGATAAAGACGCTCAGGAACCTGCCAAAGGCACCATTGAGCAGTCAAGAAAAGGTAAATAGGCACAAAAATATTAAAAAAATGAATTTAGAAAATTTATGAATATTTTGAAAAAAAATTTATTCATAACTTTCGGATATTTCTATACGTCATTGTTAAAAATTCCATGCATCATTTAACACACAAAAAAATCATCGTGAAACCATGATGTAAATTGTTGCTTAGAGTTAAAAAGAAATACTTCGAGTTTCACTGCCGCACTTCAATCCCATTCTAATAAATGACTCGTTCGTCCTACTGATCTGTTACTCAATGAAGATCAGGTACCCAAGAAAGTCTTTAATGCGTATATCTTATTGCCTAACCGACATGCGTTAATGACGCGGTTGATCGAATGGATTTTCTCTAACGCATTTCAGTCAGCGTCATCCAGACGCGGTAGAAGAAACGAAACGTCACAGCGTCAAGAAATTGAAGAGGTAAATAAAAATTTGCATATAAGTATACGCAAAATATAAATGGGCAATCGATCAATAAAATAATTTTTTTATTCAGGATGAGGAAGAGGAAGAGGAAATGGGTTCGTTAAGTTTCATAACAGATTTGTTACCACTCGTACTGCCCGTACTGGAGGATCTCAGTAACGTGAGTAATAATGAATTTATATTGAAAAAAAGTAAAATTAAAAAATACCTACAACAATGCTTTCTCCAAAATTTTATTACCTACGAAAGTTTCAGTTTCTTTACGAATTTCTTGTTTCTACTTATTAAATGCCAAACAGCTTAATGAGTCCATCCTTTCCAGCCGGATACAGATACTGACCTGGGCGAATTGCTGCAGGCTGGTATACCATTACTGGAGGGACTGTCAGAAGTGAGTTTCTTCTTTTTCATATTTTATAACCCTAGGTGTAATTACGACGCCCGCGTTATTACTGTTATTATGATATATAATGATCAAATGAATGTGAGTTCAGATGTCTTAAATCAACTGTTTTATGCAATAGGGAGAGGATGGAGAGGCTATCGATGTACCAGCTACCTTGACGCCCATCATAGCGGGCATAGTTGCAGTACGTATTCAAACGAGATAAATAAAGATGAAAGTGATTGACGTCAAAGTGAAATTCAATTTCTTAATTTATCGATCGCCTTCAGGGTAAAGATGGTCAAGGAAGTGACTTTGGAGCGATATTACAAGCGATAATTCCAATCGCAGCACCGTTAATAGGACCTCTGATTGGTCCACTGATTGGACCATTGCTTCGATTAAGTAGTAACGTAAGTGTACCCATTGTTGACCTAATCTGTTTTATTAATTTGTCATCTTTTTTTTTATTAGCCTATCGGAGAAGGTGGATCATCCCTTAGTGCTCTAGTACAGTCACTTATTACACCTCTTGTTCAGGTACTCAAAATCCGTATAAAAATCTATGTCAAAATGCTGATCCATTGCTTGATTGGATTTTCTAGCCTGCTGAACCTGGTGGTGTGTCACCATTGTCTACTTTAATTGCTGGTGTCATAGCAAGTCTGAGTAAAGTGAGTAACAGAATTTCCTAAGCAAATGTCCTAACCGTCGAGTAAAAACAATAATTTGTTTTGTAGGAATTGAGTGCAGGCGGTGGTTCAGGAACAGAGTTGGCAGGCATTATTAGCTCTGTGATATCTGGTACATTGGCTGGAACCAGCGCAGGACTCAGTGGTGGTTCTAGTGGTCATGGTATAGCACCATCAAAACCATCTGGATACAATTATGAACCAGTGAGTAAAATATAGACAAAAAGTTGTTATCATTATTCTAACGCCAAATTACCATATCAATTTTTGAGGTCTCTCACGCCCCGTCGTACGATCAAAATCCCGTCCCAGCCAGCAGTGTTAATACTTTTGACTTGGTGAGCACCTCCTTCAAAGACATCCTGGGTGGAACTGTTCAAATAGCCAGTAGTCTATTGTCTACGGTATTTACTATCCTGGGCTCCTCGTCCCAGGAAGAACCACAACCTGCCTATGGACCTCCACGACCTCATTACGGAGCATCACAGTAGCAGCGAATTTTTCAGAAATAAAAAATTATCGTATTTACCCTTCACTCCACCCACCGACCACTCTTATTATTAACATAGGAAAGGAGAAGAGCGTCACAAAGCATTCATGACGTTTCAAAGAGAAATTAATATAAAGTAAGCAAGGAGAAAAGAATCAGAAACACTTTTAAATCGCGTAACAAGTATTTTCGTTAGGTTATCCGAGCAGTCGTATGCGTAATGTCGAACACGCAACGAAATTACGTTATTAACTTATTTAGACGATGCGGATGTGACCCGGAAAAAATTAACGTCTGTAAGAGCAAAAACCTGCGACTCCGGTTTTCAAAGCAAAATGATTTCTTCCTAGTAATAACGCCCGTTACGTGCTGCCTTACTTCTGACTATTGCAAACGGTTTGTAAAGTGTACGCGCATGCGCGTGAGCGGCTACTCGTATAATACGGCTGCGCGCGCATGTCAATGAGATTGCATATGGCGTCAACGCAGCTCGAGATTTGCGTGCGTCGCGTGTACTTTACTTGGAAACGCACCATTATACTTCCGGTTTCTAGCCGTGCAACCAGGAAACCGCTTGAAATGAAATACTCTTCGACAATTTTCCCGACACGCACCAAAAGATTCTGCGTAACGTATTTATCCGTTCACTTACTGCTTACGCACTTACGCATGCTCTGTTATACATGCACTAAATTACAGGTTATCACCATTAATTCAAACAAATCTTAGTGATACGTATTTCATTGAATTTTCTATGTACAGGATTTCTTATTAAATCTTTCATGAGTATTATTATCAAAATATGAGAGTTGTGAGACTTCTTATCTTACGTGAATGGCTAACTCATTATGTTATTATGTTTTTTCATATTTTTCTCGGTTGTTAATCAAGCTCACCTTTCGTTCCTGTTTTATTTTACACTGTGAATAGAAAAATGTTGTTAATTACGTGATCTGACTTTTAATCATATAATTAGGTTCTGACGTCAACGACCGATACTTGACATATAATAAATCAGATCGATGGTCGCTGTTTCTCTATTTGCGTTAAATAATCATTTCTATGCATGCAACCAGGTAACGAGTACATAAAATTATGGGTACCGAACAGTTCCTAGATACCAAACTCTATTTCCTTAAATTAGTGCAGAGAAACAAACTAGTTTTGTATAACAATAACGAAATTCGCACGAAGATAAACAATACCGATGCAATTAGTCAGACCCTAATGTGCAATTTGATATGTTTATTATCCAATTAACACCTTTAGATGTATATCACAATTCTTTAATAATTTCTTCCTGAATAATTGGAAGGTAAATAATTATTTTTTTAAATAAATGAAAAACAAAACCATCGTACAGAGTGATACAAAATTTTCTCGAGCTCAAAAAACTAGTTCCACATGACTTGTTACCTACTTTACAGATCTTTCATCTTTTTCTCTATTGGACGATCTCGTTATTAGATCGTAAAATTTGCCTTGAAGAGTAGTTACAGCAGTTCGTATCTGATGAAGATCCGGTGGGCACGAACACAGATGGGGAGACACGACGTCAGAAGTCTACGAAAATCGAGAGTAGAGATCGAGTCAAGATGAAAGAGGGAGAGAGAGCGCCATAGAGATCGAGAGTGAGGGCCGTTAAGAGTTCCAATCCTGACCGCTCAAGAAAGGCCATTCACTTTCCATTCTCAAAGAAAGTCCCATTTTTAAGAAGTGGAGGTCGATGTCTGACCCTCGTCCAGCCGGTTCAATTAGAATTACATATAGAGTCTGAAAATACACTATAGAAATTTTGAAAATTTGTACAACGTTTTCCTAATGTTACAGTCCGGATAATAAATTAACAATATATTCAAATACCAATAGCGATTCACAGTGGTATATTTATAACGTGAAAAGCAATATTCAATCAAGCCATTAATGACAGGTGGCGCCGTACTCGTCAGTTTCATGTAAGTATAATACCGACCAAGAGTATATACCTAGAAAATCAAACATTTCCCCCTTAAAGCAATAACATTCTTAACTTTTTACACCGACTAGCCATTACGGTAATTCCGTAATAACAGGATCTCGAGGTGACACTTGCTCATATGCGTAATAAATACTAGAACGTAATATATCTACAGGGCTATCCAGTTTGAAGACACTAATAGAACGCCTGACTCCAGATTAAAGTAAGTGACCGAACTGCGCCTGTAAAATGGAAATAATTATTGCACCAAATAATTCAATTAATTGCATTTTTATTTACAGCTGATCGAAATCAACCAAGTTCCTTTTTGAAATTTTATTCGATAACCTGCCAGACAAGTATATATATGCAAAGACGTATAAAATTATTTAAATCAAACGTATCGCAAGAAGATGGCTCTAGAAGTGAAATCAAATAAATGGATAGACGACCCTATATAATATATACGTAACATAAAATTCTCCATGAGAAATCTTCCATATTTTTTACTACTAGTAATATCGTCCATTGGCGTAGCGACCGCATAGTAGATTAACTATTTCGAAATGACAGTAGATCGCCGTGGTCTAGATCGTTAGAATCTTACCTGAGGGTCATACGGCATAATTGGAGCACGTGTGTTACTTATAATATTATCCAATTCGATCAATAAGATTGCACACGATTTTTTATAATCAATATAAAGCCTCATTTAAATTGATTTTATACATCGCATATAAATTGGTTATTTCAAAAGTCCTAGTGTCAAAGTTATATATGAAAAATACATTAATCGTTTCACATAATTATTCCATTTCGATCAAACCCAACATTATGGGCATTGCGTAAGTGATCCACGCATGGGGTATGGCTTTGCTCTATGACCCCCAAAGACTTTCTAACTGCATTTCATTATAATAAATATAGCCATGTATGCATTTGTACGCGTACGCGACTGTAACTAAGAATAAGTAGAACTTATGAGAAATTATAACGCAAAGAAAATTCCTTGAGGCACAAGGAAATCTCACGATCGTTCTGTCAGGTTAATCATGTCAAGCCGATAATAGCTCATAGTCCGTACGAGACTAGAGGAATACCAGAGAGTGCATGAAGTAGGAACAAACTGGAATTATTTCTTTGTTCCTGTTTCCATAGGTATCTGAACCTTCCTAGTAATTAAGATCACATCACGGCAGATCATTCCAACATCACGCGTCTTATAGAGAATTACGAAATGAAGCATGTCTTGGGTTGAATAATTGCATTCGATTCATAGCTTCCTGTAAAACGTATTAGATGAAAAAAATGTCATCAAGATTATTGTTTGCCCATTAATTATTTATTTCTTTAAAAATTATAGAATATCCTAATGTGACAATTACAAATTTATCAAGACTTTGGAGCATCTAATTGAAGACGGAAATAACTCAGACTCATCGATCCTCTTGGAGAAAGTGACTCTATATATACACTGTATATATATATGTGTGTAGGTAAGACATGTATATACTCAAACTCTCATAACACTCAATCCATATACGACCTACGTATGTGGCTTAATCATACGTAAAAGCATCTCGTTTCCACCTGAAACCCGGATCAAGATCAATATCCCGAAATATCAGGTTCGAGTAAAAAGCTGACGATTCGAACAATGCGCATGCGCAGACCGGATATTTTATTAGAGAAATTCCATGAATCAAGATTTAGCATAAACGCAAAGTGTTAAATGTAACATTTATTTTTTGGAATTGCCCGACCGCAAGGATACGTATACACATATGCGTGAGTATATAAACTTGGTGAAATTCTTACTTAAGGTGTCTATCGATAGTTACGCAATAAAAATTTCTACAGTTCGACACGCGACACGCGCTCTCCACGTTACGCCATTTCTCTTCTCCGAACACTCTTCTTTCTTTCTTTCGTCATTTTCTTCTTTCTTTTTTTTAGTGGCATTATCATTATTGGCACCTCTCTAACATCCGCCCAGACCAATTTCCCCGACGTCCAACAAGGTGAACTTTCCTCCCAGGCGTCGGCCTAGCCACTATAGGTGTGTACTTACTCGACGCCACCGTCGGGATTATTACGACTCGAACTGTTCGAGCGTACCGAACTCTTTGATTCTACATCGAGATATATTGATCGGTATCGATCGGTGCGCGAGTACTTCCGGTTTTCAGTATCACCGCAACGATCGTATCATCTTTCAGGAATGATATGTATATTCTTTAGAATATATGAGGCCTGATTCTTCTTATGGGCGGATGTGCAAGCAGTGGATAAAAGTTTGAAAAAAAATTTTAACTGGTGATTCCTACGAAACCGGCTTTTTTTATTATACTGAGAGTGCTCGAGGATTTGCGATGTACTTTTTTGGTGCGCGTTTAGGAAATTGTGATCGGTATTATTTTTAGTATATTTTTCAGAGGTGATATAGTACGTTTAAAACTTGTAAATTGTGCTTTTGGATGTTATTGTGATATAGGATAGTTTTTTGAACACTTTTTATTGTGGACGCATCTTATCTGTCTCACATCCGATTCCATTACTATCTTCATCGCAAGTGAATTCAGTTTGAAACGGCTGTTACTTCTTGATACTCCCGGTAACTGATTTTCATGCTGCTTTCTTCTGTAGAGGAGTGGGGTCACGCGCATGAGCACTTGGGTATGTATAGTACTAGTAATATTTTATTTATAATATATATATATATATATGCGTGATACGATGATCATTAGTCTCTTTTGTAAGAGGTCATTCAGATCAATGAACATAGGTAAGAGTTGCATTGGATAATTGTAAGATTCAATTTTGGTTTCGTAATTTTGTTTATATTATAATTTTTTATGAGTTAATTAAAAGTATGTGTATTGGTGAACGACTTTACATTTTTATCTGGATAATTATTCATTATTGCACTACCTATTATGTATTTTCATATATATTTTTATAATATGCATTTTTACTCTTAACAAGCAAAACTTTCGTCATGGACCAGATGGGACTGACCTTTTACAAAAAAACTCTATATGAACACTTCCGGTAGTAAAAATTAAGTGAAATGTTTTTAAAGTTTTGAACGAACAGTATTGACGCAGATAAAAAAAATCCCTATCCTCCGCTATGGGTATACAGGTTGCAATATTCGCTGTGGGTCTCACAGACCCACTTGACCGGTTAATGAAATATCATTTGTCTACGATTTGAGTTCTTAACAAATTAGATGTGGTTAGTAGAAATTAGTGATTTTGTTAATGTTAGATTTTTTAACAATATTAAAAAAATGGCAGTAAATGGCCAATGGCGTTCTATCCAAGAGCAGCTATATCAACGCCGATAGGCTGATAGTCGTAAATTTCAATATAAATTATCTCAAAAATTTTGAGATTAAAAATTAAAAAGGCTTGAAAACTTGTGTTTTCATTTTATATGAAGAATCCAATTCTGCCATTCACATGCGGCCATATACGGGTACCCCGGATGATTGGTCCTACTGTACAAATCAAATGAATGAATCAATTTTCTGTGATGTAACATTTTCGACTGATTCTTTATATTAAATTATACGCTATAAGTACTTTAAACTCATTTTTGATTATTCTAAAGAGCACGTTGAAAAGTATTATATTTACAATTCACAATGAAAATGTGTGCTAGATAAATATGAATGATACGTGAATTAATCTAATGGTGCACTTTTCTTTGAATTCATGATGTGTATCCAATCCTTGGTGTAACATACAGACTCACGCCATTTTACGTGTTCTACTCGCTTGCCTTATTATGCCAGAAAATTAAATTCCGTGACCACATCGTCTCGTGTTAATTGCCAGCTATTTGATTTAAGTCAGCATTTTGAATAATTAAAAACAAAAGATCAACATTTTCATTAGCCAATTCGGCAATCATAAAATATTAATATAACGCGCTTCATGTCAAAAAGACATAGACTTCAAATAGCATGAGATAGTTACGTGACTACATACTTTCTATAACATAAAAAAAAGTTTTTTAAATTCAATCTTTCGAGTACTCTTTAAAACTATTTAATGCTAAAAATAATAAAATTCAGTACACAGTTTCTCGAGCATATTAATTCATTGTTATTTTCGTTTTAATTTGACATTCCTTCTTTCTCTTTGCTTTTGACTCAAGTAGTCTGGCCATCTACCGGTAAGGAATGTAAATGCGATTTCTACGTTTCTCAACGTCGACTGACAAAGGGAGTTAAACGCAAACGTAAAGTTGACCAAGTTAGTTGAACAAATGAGTCTGGAACAGGAAGGAGATTTGTAGGAAAAAGAGTAAAGTGTGACTTGAATTTTTATCTCTGAACTTTTTTATCGAATTATTAAAACTCGAATATTTCTCCATCGCTCCCGTGAAAGCTTCATAGTTCGTATACGTTAAAAAGTAATCGATCCTTATAATCCTTTCTATACACACTGCTTAAAAAATTCGTCGTATATTGATATTCATGAGACTCTTAATAGCAATTCGGATAAGGTTAATTGAAAAACATATTAAGAAACAAAAGACAAGTATTAGTAATTACGAAATCTCCTACACTTTCCCTTTCGTCATTTGTTTTTGTTACACGAAAAATTTTCAAAATGATTGAAACTGTGTATATTTAGTCTCTCAAAAAATGCCTTAAACCACGTGACATCGCCTGTTCGTGTAATAATAATCATAGTACCGATTGGAATCGGTTTTTCAAAATTTCACATATAAAACTATCGAAAGTTGCAGAACCTTAACAAGCTGGTTCCTTGCGGTAAGGAATCATCATAAAAATATTCATCAATTTTCACCCATAATGTACATATAGCTAATTGAGTATGTTAATGAGCGTCGATTTTTACAAAATCAAACGTTACCTGTTTTTTTAATATATTTATGTGGGTTAAAAGAGTCACTAGGCATATAAAAAAGATCTTTATTTCTTGTCACATCACGTAATACATAAAGGCGACTGCACACGTGTCCACGTATAATCATCTTGCTTTGGCTATGGAGAAACTTTAAATGGCAATTTCAAAGAATCTGGTTCTCTAAGCTAGAATTGGCAACTCGTATGTTGTATGAAATCGGCATGTCTGCTACTGGCAAATCTCAAAATTTTTTAAATCCAGTCTTTAGGTACGCACACGAAATTTTCTTATACGTTTCTTCGTTAAGTGTCATCTAAATCGCTACGTTGCTTGTCAACCAGATTATGCAATTTACTTAGTCCGCTAATGGATTTTCCACAGTAAATCGAAGGGACGTTTCAGTTAGACATTTAAAAAAATTACTTAATCGACTATGCAAGTGTATAGTTAATTTCAAATATTCAGTACTCCATGACATTGGCCGCTGGTATACCAAAATACACGTAACTTTTCCTTTAGCCATTACACAATCCCTTTTGACAGTAGATAAGAAAAAATCAAAATTTACGTAAACGTTATGCAAACAATACTGTGCAAACAACTTCATACTACCTGAACTACCATAAATTGAAATGCCAATCGACTCAAGTTCAAGAGTTTTAGCACGTGTAACTGTAGTATTTGACACATTCGACAAAAATCAGATGGACAACAATTACCATAATTTCGGTACATCCAAGCTGCAAATTAATTTCATCACTTCTCAAGGCTGATTCTCAAAAAGTTATTAATAAGAAAAAAGAGGAAAGCCCAAAATTTCCCAATAACAAAAAAAAAATTAGTATTCTTCTACAGATTAATTACCTATCCTTATGTATATATATTACTATGTACATATATACCAGTTCACCTATATGAAAATATATACATACCTAGCAGACCTATAAAAAGTCTGGCCGAGTTCTCATTGCAGCAGTAGTCGCAAGAGTACAGTAGATATATAGATACGTAGTCAGACAGATGATACTCGAAGAACGTAAAAAAATAAAAAACCCACCATAAAAAATAATATAAAGAGCGGCGAGCACTCTAAATGAAGAGTTTAAAAAAGTGAAGGTATATCCAAGTCAATATAATATTCTCGATCGTCATTTTGCGATTCTCGATATTCGACCACGGATCCTCGATTCTCGATTCTCGAGCGGCACACATGTGCACAGTCGTGCTCGTTCACTCGCTGTAAGACTTCGAGACCTTCTCCGGCGGGTCTCTCAAACGGCTCTAGTACGCCGTGAGGTGCACATCTCTTGGTAACTCACGCACTCACGCACTCGATCGACCCACCCCTCGCAGTAAGTCGGCACTCAAATTTGACTAAAAGTGAAAGCAGAGAAATTTTTCTACAAAATATCAGTCAGTTATTAAAATAGAATTTTTTAAAAAATCTGCACCACTCTCCTTATACGATATACAAAAATATATATGATACAAGTAATTCCGAAAATATTGATAAATTTTTTATTTCGAATTCACCATAATTGAGTGTTTATATAAGAAATTTTGTTTTTTAATTTTATGAGAAAATATTTGAATAATTTTCTGTGCTATACGTAGCCGATGACTTTCGATTTCTCCTGATAATATATTGTACATACACGACCTGATTATTTGAATAAATCAAATTTAACTGATCAAAAGTACTAATGAATTATTTTTTTTATTTTTTTTTTCTTATACATTTTCATCTTAAATCGACTCCTTTGCATCCTTTCACTGTGCCACTTGACATTTACGATATACTTTCGTTGGCTATTATAACCGCAGAAGGAAACCGTGTCAAGTTTTCTTTTTACAGGAGATACCCTGGTACAACAACGACTCGTTGATTAGTCAAAGAAACTATCAAGTACGCCAATAAACAAGATGAAGTTAGTCTGCGTCGTTCTCTTGGCGAGCATCCTGGCGCTTGCAGCATCCAGTCCAATAGTGAAGAGGGAGACACAGGACGATCTGAGTCCCTTAAACGAAGTAAGTGTTAAGTAAGCGTGTCTAGTAACTGTACCATTAAAAGGAGTGAAAAAAAATTCTAGCACCAAGTTCAAGTGCGTTTAGGGAAAGTAGGTATCCGATAGGAATAAGAAAAACTTCAGCACTAATAGTTCCTATTGGATAAGAACAACTTGGACAGTTCCGTTATATTTTTTTATATATATCAATGGATCAAGGCCATAATGCTTTTATCAAATAATATTCGTGTACTAAAGTTGATTGTTATACTTGGTAATTTTTTTTTGTTTCAATTCATTCTCTTTCTATACAATTTTGTTGGCTCCTTGAAAAAAATCAAATGCGAAATTGCCCTGGTCGATCTTCAATGGATATTCTTGAGAGGCGAGTCGAGAGTGAAAGTCTTGTCTAAGCAATGGTCCAGCTTAACCAACTTGCAACACGCAAAGACAAAGTCCATATGGTAGTTTTGTAGCTGTATAGTATAGAATCTAGTATCTGTATATATTATAAGTATTTAGTGGTCACCTAGTATATGTAGGACGAGTAGAACACGTATATTACGAATACCGCACAATTTGTAGAATCTAGTGATATATATAGAATTGCACAATTCCATTTGATGCTCAACTTTTTTGTGCTACTCTATGTATTAATTGAAATGAAAATTTTTTTTCTTTAGAGACACTAGAAAAACTGGTAAGATTTTACGTTTTTACAAGTTTATTTAATTCAATTTTTATAGGAGAAGTGACGATTGATGAATTGATTGATGAATGAATTGATGAAAATTGTAATCGATCCGTGTAATTGTCTTTTACCTGAATTCGATCGATTCGTGCGATTGAATTGAACGAAAGAATGGAATAAATTTCATAATTCACTGGTAACGACTATCCGTACGTCAGTGTTACATAACGATTGGACCCACTAGCCGAATTGCCATTACGGAATTCTCTGCTGTGCTAAATAGCTTCTCTCATGAATAATGTTCCTCATGATCAGCTACGTGATCAACACTTTTCAGAGACAATTTAATCGTGTAAATAGGTATACGTGTTTCAGGCTGATGGTGACTCTACCGTTGACGGTGATTATGGGGACCGTGACAAACGAAAGATTGGAATAGTCAAGCTGGGCGTGACTAATGGAATTCTTAGTTTCGTCTTTGGGGTAAAATCGGATAAACTATTACATTATCTACTACCGTAATACTAAAGTTGCTTCTAAGATTCATAATAATATAGATTCCTGTCCTTGGAAACTTCTTCTAGACTCTGCTCGAACGTGCACAAAATGTTGTTTCACTCTTTTAGAAACTTGATGCGTTCCTCGACGCCAAGACCAAAGCACTCTCCTCACTCGACGAGGCAAACAAAGTCAAGAATGCTGCATTTGGAATTGACAATACACAATCGTCTACTGGACAGTTTATCAGCAATCTAATCTCACAGAAGATCCAAGCCGGCACCGGTAGCATAGGACCGATCATTAATGGCGCCACGACATTTGTAACAAGCGCTAAGAGCGGACTTACAAGTGCACTGGTATCAAAGGTAGCACCATTGAGTTCACTATCTGGTGGTTTAACAGGCGGACTGTCTGCTGGTACAGGTAAAGAACAAAAAATATAACCTCGAAAACGTCAAAAAAAATTACAATCGTCAAATTCCTAAGGGCAAATATTACCTGTATCGAGCCCATGACTCATGTTTCAATTATAATTTTCAGGCTCATCCGCAGGAACTGGAAGTAGCTTCGGCAGTGGCAGTGGTATTCTGGGAGGACTTTTAGCCTCGAAAGTTAGCGCTCTTACCAGTCTTAGTGGCAGCAGTAATTTGAGTGGCGGAGGAAGCAGCGACGCCAGCGCCTCTGGTGGGAGCGACTCTAGCTCAAGCGCAGGCGCGAGTTCAAGCGCGGGTGCTGGCACAGGAATAAATCTTGGAGCGTTTGCCAATCTTGGCGCAGGGGTAGGACCATACTGAGCTTAGTCAGTTCAGTTTAATGATTAACGATCGTAATCATCCTTATGATCGTTTTATGCTTCGCACGGTGAATCCTCGCAATGCTTTTCCATTAAAACGCTATTCGAAATTCCATTGCACCGAGTAGTATTTTTGTAATTTGGAGTAAGTACACCCCAGGCACAGGGCAGTTTAGCTAACCTATTTGCAAAGACGCTTTCTTACTTGGACATTTTGTAACAAAATCAAATTCATGCAACATTATCCCTGCATCGTTCCCTACGGCTCTTAATGATTTTTCTTCAGTAAATCTACACAAGAGCCAGACCCTTCTTCATATTAGCCGTTTTACAAAATTAAAGGAACTACAATATTTTCTTTCTCGATGAAAAGTTAAAGCGACACGAGGAGCCTTTTTTTCTACGAAAGAATAATTGTTTCTTCCAGTTTGGACGCTAATGACCAGAGAACGTGTGTGTTCAACCCCCGATATAATATATGTGTGCCCACCCAACCCCCACGGCAACTGCACCATTACACAAAACGGCCATTAAAAGTTTAGCCACAAATATTATCGGTTTTATCCGGCGAAAGGTGTAAATAATACTAAGGTGTACTTAAATAGCTATAGTCTTAAGATTGTAAGGCAAAGTCCTATACGATCAAATTTCTATGTAAATGATGTAAATAACGGATTTGTAATACGTTCAAATAGGAAGAATCAATGTCAATAAAATCTCGACTTTCTTTATTTTTATCGACACGCCGAGATATTTATTTTACAATCTTGCTGTCTAGTGTTTCAATACGAACAATATAAATGCTCCCAATCCCATCGATCCTATCCTTTATGGATAACACATGCATATATATGTATATGTATATATATATATATATAGTAAAGCATTTTTTATAACCACGTTGTACAGCATATCAAGTCCCACGATTTGATTGGCTATTTTCATCGACTACTACGTCATCGATACTGTCCAGCTTCATTAGTCCAACTGACTACGTATACCTAAGAGTCTGTAATCAATTCCGTAGAGTATTAAAACGCTTACGGAATAATAGAAAGGTTTCGACACATATTGAGGGTCGTGAATTTTTTTTCGCCCGAAGCATTTTTATTTTGTTGCACCAGAAAAACCAGAATAAAACTTGTCTTACGTAACGAAATACAGTAAAAGTACATTTTACCGTGCCACAAAAATTGTTTCGAATCTCTTCGCCGTACCGGAAACAGGTCTTCTCGAAACAATGGAATTTCGAAAAATATAATTTGGCATTTATTTGTATTATCATTGAATATGTCATACGTGCATCTGCATCTGTTTGTCTTACGATCGATCGTTCATTGTTCTTTTTTGTTCGTTCGCAGGAAACAATGACAACCACCACGGAGGACATTCCTGAATTCGACAGAACTCGAGTATCACTAGACATCCCACCCCCAGTCTTTGGCGGTGGCTTCACTTTGATTACAAACGCCAGTAAAGTCGTTGGCAGCGTAATTCTCGTAAGTATATTCCTATATGATGATAATTATTTAATTACGTTGAACACAGTATACACAAATTTTTGGTACAGTTAAGTTCAGTTATATCTAAAAGTCCCTTCACTCGTTCGTATTACGTAACTGTATAAAGTGGACATATGGTACACATATCTACTTGTACGTAACTCGTAGATCATACGACGTTGGTCAGATTCGTACTTCCATATTTATAAAAATTTACGCAATCGATTAAAACCACTAATTACTTTTTCCTCTTAGTAAAATACGTCACTGTACGCTTACAGTTATTTTTTTAATCCCGTATATGAGTCATTAAGTCTTTGCCAATCGTACCAATCATATATAGTATATCTATATTTTGTATTGATGAACCGATACTTTTCACGTTGCAGAATTCAGCCCGCAGAACACAGGACATCTTAGAAGTACTGAAGCCGTTGTTTCGTGGCATATTCGCCATTAAGGGTCTGCCTTCGGACAATCCGCAGTAAAAATATGTCGTAATGAAATCAGACACAATTATAGACAACGACAAATGGGATCTGTGCAATTATAAATACAATCGATACCAGATCCGATTGTACAGTGGCTGTTGGTTGGACGATTCGTAGGCCTAGTTAATTGTACTTGTCGCCCAATGAAATAATTTAAATAAGCGCGCGAAATCCGCGACGAATTCAAAACGGGCACGCGGGTCAATTCCTAATTTTATTTGCCATACGATCAACGTTCCTGTTTTTTTGCACTTGCGGAAATTGCGATTATCGTACTACAGTGCTGTAATGTATTACGTATTGGGTAGTTATACCTGGAACTAAGCTGTTAAAATAAGAAGATGGATTTTGGATATTGAATTGAATTTGTTGAATTGATAGTTTAATATATTTTATAATATAATAATAATTTTTATCGACGGTGCTGTATGTCAAAGTATCGAACTAAGTCAGTTTTATTTTTTTTTTATATTCATGGTTTTTTCGACTGTACTTGTATCATTGTTACTCTATGTAAAATATGCTTTCCCGGTTATTTCAAAAGTTTTATCAGTCTAATAAGTCATGTATATACCGTATGCGTATGGTCTATAGCGATTTTAATCACTATTGCGTACGTGGATTTTATATCCTTGGTGACATATTGTAACTTTGTACGCGTTCTTGATGTAATACAAATTTCTCCATATTTTCCATTGTAAATAATAAACAGGTTTTTGCATTTTACTGATACTTTTCACATACCCACTTTCTTCGCCCACAGACCGATCGAGCCGAGTGAAAGCAGCAGGAAGTTCAGTTTGTAAAGTACGAGATAAATTGAAGTATGGAAAAAGTATAATGATACCGTTTAATCAATTTTTGGACTATCGGTAATATTCCATTGAACTTGTGGCGCGAAGAAGTATGCGAATATTTAATAAGCCAAAAAAAATTCAGGAAGACAAATTTGCGTAACGTAAAGTCCAAGGGCAAATTTTAAAATTTGGAAAAAATATACGTCTCCGGTCACGAACCGTGAAATACTTACTATGCATACGAAGACGACGAATAAATAGTAATAAAAACTTAATCTTACATATATGTATTTTTATTCTTGTCCTTTTCCTTCGTATCACGATCTTCGTCTGTCTTTCCACGTATCTCTCAATCGCTATAATGTCCCAGAGATTCCTTAATGCCCCAGCACAGCCGTGTTGCAACTTTGAAAATCTCGTGCCCGATTGCGAAATCCAAAATACTCGGCAAGGCTGCGTCGTAACCGTCAATTCTACTGGTTAAAGAACGTCGCAAAGTTTTATCGTATGTTATTCATGTCTTTTACCATCGCCAGTTGCATACGAAGGTGATTCTGAACTTTGAACCTTCCTAGGTCAAAGTTACCTGTTCCCGATTCTCTCAGGATATTCATCCAAACATAATTTGCATGCACCAATGTTTTACCAGTTGCATAATTTATAACGAAGTCGCAATCAGCGATTTGAAAATACGTGACGACATTTTGCGCAATTGTTTCCTTCGGGTATTAAGTATATACTGGTAGACGTATCTAGGAGAAAAAATTTGTCGGCCTATGATCTTTCAAGTGAGGCTGTTACTTTAGCTGCCATGCATCTGATATTGTGGCGCATGACATGCATGTAACGCATGCAAAATTTCGTAAGTGCTAGAAACGCATGGACACGCTTTACGGAGGGATGAAATTTTAAGAAGAAATATTTAGATCGTCTTGATTAAATTTTCAAATACTAGGAAGTCTATGTTTATGTCTGTTTTATCATGTGCGAAATATAATGAATAGTCAGGCATGTAATTTCATGGATTTTTGTGAAATGTCAACCTTGAATACTTATACTGAATTCGGTATGAATAATAAATATGAAATAGTGCGAATGGCTGTACTTCCCTGTATGAGTAATCAAATTGGTAATTTCCATATTTGGTTATAATTTCGTACTATATTAGTACACATATAAGCTCGTATTCAGAACTCAATTATTAAAGTCACTAGCAGAGTCGCTTGTAGATAAAAGTCACTAAGAAAAAATTTAAAAGCGCGCTATTAGCACCAAAAGCGAGTTCTGAATAAGGGCTACAGTATTATATATATTTAAATACGATCCTAAAGAACTGTTACTGCAACACAGCAGTGCATGATTGGTTGCATACTTCAGGCTGTACGTTGTACAAAATATCTTTATAGTTTCTCATAAATTTTAATGTGATAAAGACATATGATTTTTTTCTATTTTATTATATATGTTTTCAAGGACACTCGTTGCAGTAATTTATATTTTATCATGAAAAAGATGAGGGTTCAACTTTTTTTGTAGTTTTTTTGGAAATACGATTATTTTATTAATAGATAATTTTTTTATATTAAGGCTATCATCGTTTTACTGTTATTTATTGGTTTCGTTCGTTACTGCCATGAGATGAGAATTCACGGAACGAAATGCTAATATACGGACGTCTTAGAGACTCGTTAATCGGTTCCGTTTCGTGGGTCGGTAATGACGGCGTTGATCTTTCGTAAAAATGCAGATGCCCTTGAAGACTATTTTGTACGGTGGAACCCACGAGGACTCATCGGTTTGGCGTTTAGTCCGAAGTCTGCTGTCCGACAAGATGCAGTTGCTATATAGAGGAGTCCTAACCTCTAACTACACTTAGTAACCTAAGAGAGTCCAAGTGTTTAGTCATTAATTAGGAAAGCAACGAACGAGAATTATCGTGTGGATAAGATTGATTGAAAACAGTAAAATAAAGTATTTAATAAATCATAATAAAAGTGCAAAAAGAAGAATTGACGAAAGAGTGCAAGAAATTTATCAGAGTAAGGAAACAAGAAAAATATTGTACATATAATACGTAACGATTGGGTGAACTTTTGTGGGTTTATCGTTTTACTCCACTTATTTCGTAATTGCGCAATAATCCGCGGGTTTGTAATCTAGGACACATGTTTTTATCTCAATCAACTATTAAGAACGCGTAAAAGTTCTTTTTTCCTCTTGGTAACGAAAAAAAGTTAAATTTCATATAAAATCGTACAGCGCTCCAATTATTATTATGCATCGTAAACCTTGGATCTAGAAGGTACCTAGTGATATCCAAGGTAGACTGGAACACTCGCTCCAGTACATTTTCTTGTATTTTTTTTCGTCCTGTCAAAGGAATCAATTTCGCAATTCTTTTTCATACGTATTGCAAGTCTCCTTTTTCCCCTCGCAGCCCCAATAACGTACAGTGCTCAGTGCATTCTCTAGATTTACAAGGCAATCAAAACTGACTAAACTCCCATAATAATAATAAGTTACGCAACAGTGCTGCTCATATTACTTTGAATTTAAACCAGTTACCTTCACCCGATCCGTACCTTTCTCCAATCAAAAAAGAAATATCAAAAAAAGGGGCGAAATAATTTTAGATTTCAAAATCATCGTAAGACGAATGAAATGGAAAAATAAACAACAAATAAACTGAGATGAATCCATTGAACGCTATTTTTAGATATGGTTTTCAAATTCTTCTTCCCGGAAGTTGTCTAGATCTTCGTTATAAGGCATAACAAGATCAAAGACCTGCTCAGCTCAGACCCGAGTTATGTATAAGGTATAAGGATTTCTGAAGTGTGGCAATTTGGTAGCCAAGAGCAGAAGACCAAAGCAATAGCAAGACCAGCAGACCCAAGAGAGACTAGACTGTTACGGCCTCACGGTTTCATAACGGAACAAATCCATAAGAAAACTATTATGTAAACACAAGGCGCTGGCCTCAACTTCATAGAATCTGAGGATGTTAGTACTAGTACCGGCTAAGAAATCCTTCGCGACGTTTTAATCTTCATCTCGGAGTCGGTCCGGTAGAGATGGCAACTCGAAGCACAAGGTGATCTTACATACCACCCATTTGCCACGCGTGAGTCCAGAGTCGAGACAATTTTTCCTTTCCTTCCTTTTTATTATTTATTATTTGCCTTTCCCGTCCTCCTTGGCGCATGCAAATATATTGCATTGCATTTTCTCTTACCTGCGATCCCAGTGCTCGTATCGCGAAATGGCATGGACCAGTTCGCCATTGATTTTCGAGTGTTCCTGAGTTTTCCACGTTCCCGTGGTCACAGTGCAACTGTGAGTGTCTCTTGTTTTCTTGATTTCATTGTCGTTTCGTTCATCTTCAGTATTATTTTTACTACATACAACAATTACTATACTCAGATACTCCTTTGTATCCTGTACGTGACACGAAGTATACCTATGTACATGTTTGTGAATTAAAGAGAATTTTAATAATTTTTCTGTTGAATGTACAAAATAATATCTCACATAGGTATCAGTAACGTAATGTGAAATTAACGAACTTTTTATGGCGATTATATAAGGTCTCCGGTATCGGTTAAAAAAATATCGTTCTAACAATACAATTGCATAATCATCTTGGGGTGTAATGTAACATTGAAGAATTGAAATTTCTAAAAAAAAATCTCAAAAAATACTTCATCCAGTTGACTTGGCCTAGTAGATGGATAAACAGTGGTATACTAACTATGGTTACCTTGACACGTTGCCTATATTTACTGTGAGTCAAAATGAAGCGTAAAACAAGTTCTCTTAGAATTCTCATGGACCAGTTTATTACGAATGACAAAAAAAATAAAAATTGATAAAAATTGTTTTCGAAAGTCTTAATTATTGGTACATCTAAAACAGGAAAGGGGAAGAGAACCCAAGCAAGGTCAATATCTCCGAGGAACAGGTCCCTAAAGCATGTACCAACTCTCTAAAAGTGGCTACAGGTCAAATTGACCCAGTTGCCTCCCTCTCCATCTTTCTCTCTCTTCTACCACCTTTGGATGTTGAGTATCCTCAAATTATTATGCAATATCAATCACGAGATACAACATACCAGATGGTCAAGTGTTACAAGGATTTTGTCTTGTTACTAATTTTGGGACTTATTTACGTATGGCCCTTTCTGTTATCAAGGGATTACGTATTATCATTAGCATATTTTATTAAGTACGCCGACAAGCTTCTAAAATACATTAGCATAAAAATTATATAAGACGGTCAAGTCTTGCAAGGATTTATTTTGATTACTAAATTTTGGGCCTTACGTATGGCCCTTAATCAAGAGATAGCATCACTGTGCATTAATATATATCCAAACTTCATTGAACCAAAGACACGTGTTATTTTCAATAAATATATAAAGGGTCAATCACGACAAACGTATCACCTGAAGTTGTCCATTTGATTTCTATGGTAGAACCAACTTCAGGGTATACGTTTATACTGAATAACCCTGTCTATATAAATGATGTATGATCAGTGTATGAGAAGTACCTTATGGAATTAATCAATGTTTTTTTTTTAATTAATCACACTACAAAATGGTGGTCATTGAAGTTTCTATGCATGTGGTGGAAATTGAAAGGAAGAGTCGTTCCCAAGAAGGTTTATCGACCTCTCTGACGTAGAAAACCAGTGAGGTACCCGTGTGTGTTCAAATCGGCATTGACTAATACTGTAAAGCTGGCAAAAATGAATATACATGTATATTGGTGCAAAGATCGTTGGACGTTTGTGCAAATTAGATGATGGACCAAGGCCACGTCCTTGAAGTGAAATGTCAAATATACATACACTAGAGCGGATCAATGTCCTCGGATTTTTATTAGCATTCAACTATTCTTTTATTGATCATTATCATTTCTATAAAGTACTTTGAGCGAGGTGTTACGTTTTTTTCGTGGTTGTCTTAAAAGATTCCTGAATATTTTCGAATATATAAATCTGTACTACCATGAAACGATTTTACAATATTTTTATTGAACTCTGCGATGCATAAAGTATACGGAACTTGGAATTTCTACATAATCGTTCAATTTTCGATTTTTTCGCAAAAATTCGATCACCGATGATTATGACAGTACAGTTGACGACGCACAGCGTTGCCAGCTACTTCGTCGCGAAAACCGCGATTACTTTAATACGAGGTGGAACTTATTCTCTCATCTTTCGATAATACATTCTTGTGAAAAACTTCGGTTACTTCATTTTTTCAAGCGCGATACTTTGTATCCGAAATCGACTCGGTCCATTGCATATTTTATATCCCAGATCACAAGATGATTAATGTGAGAAGTCTGCGATTGAAACTCGGCAAAATCTGCCAAGTTTTTTTTCATATGCTTCTGTACCAATATTTCATTTTTTTAAACGACAATTAATTATTAAAACGTCCATGAGTGAATCTGAGACTTTTTAATACGATGCTGCATGATGAAAATGTAGTGTAAAAAGGAATATTATTTTTCAAAGATTATCGTCTTACGCTCGAAATACCTTAAGTAACGTACTATCGAAAGACATGGGTAACTGCAATTTAAACAAAGAAATTCATAGGTTTTTCCTAAGCGATTTCTTAACCGGATATTTCACTATGTATAGGTATACATATATGTATGACTTTAACGCACCTCACAGGAATCCATTCTAATCTATTTTACGTAATGTAAAACTTTTCCGTATCCACGAATTCCGTAACGCAATTCTGTACTAATGACATCTGAAGTGACACACTTTCATCCCGAAGGATTTTATCTTCGAACTCTTCTCCATCCCTTCTACGCGAGAATTACTGACGCGTAAGATAGCCGCACCTGTAGTACAAACAAAAAGATGTTTATAATTGTCAGGTATTTTTTAAGATTTGTATGCACAAGAAAGTATGCGAAATAAATGCAGGGAAAATTTTGTGAATTATGAATTGCGTGATAAGAGTATATTTAAAAACGAATTATTATGATCATTATTTATTGTTGATTCGCGTGAAAGTATAATACTACTGAAAAAATCATGGGGTGAAGTTTTTGAAAATTTATTAGAGCGGTTCTCATGAAATTCTTTAAAATATTTTCAATCGAATCAATCGGGTGGGACTGTGCCACCTAGTACGATAATTAGGTAATTGGCACCAAAAGCATGTCCGACGTTAGAATTACGTACTATCGTCTCACAATCGGTATGGACGAACACGTGGTCAGCCTGAACGAGAGTGAAAGTGAAATGATCGCTGGTGCCTCGGGTCCACGTGGTTGCATAGTCCTCGCAAGTACTTGGTGTAGTTGTAATACAGCCAGGGACGAACAACTACCGTATCAACAAGAATTCAATAACTCCAGTGTTAAGTTCCAGTGGATTTTGCTGGTTGATAACAATGTAGTAATGTGACGTGCAGTGTGACATGCAATTCCAAATGATACGACGTAAAGAATTGTAATGCAAAAAATTTTTAGTCGATATAATTATTGTGCTGCTTTTTTTCTTTTTTGTTACCTTTGGTCGAAGCAACAGATTTTTTCAAGCGATCGAAATTTTCCTGTCGAAGTATATAGCTTTCGTGGAATTGCGTAGAAAGTGCTTCTGGATCCTGTCCCATTCTCAGGCTCAATGCATACCAGGAACTCTTATTATTATTATAGCGGTGCACATTATTGCAGTCCGATTTCGTTGAAGGTTTCGTAAAAGACGCCATGTCGATATTCGGTTCACGTGTCGTCACGACATCACGTACGCCTGTGTCAAAATTTATCGGGCCCCCGAAACTTTGCAGATTGGACCCTGTGTGCGTTTAATCATGTATCGTAGTCCAGTAACGTTACGGCTTTCCTGAGGTTAATACTGATGGTGGAATTGCTTAGGGATAACCGTGAGTCATTGAGAGTTTATCAATTTCATTTTCTTTTGGGCCTCATGTATTAGGATATTCCATGTGCATTAATTGGCGTATCAAAACTAGTGTAGTATATTATGCATTGGAATTGCTATGATATTTTTTTCTGATTTCCTACCTAAAATGATTCATTTCGTGTTGCTTCATTGTGCTTTAATTGGAATTGCCTATCAGTTTCTCTTGTGGTTTTATGCAACTTTCATCAATTAAATTAGTGACTATTAATCTTGTTAGATTGGACAATTCCTGGTAACAAATAAGGATCCTTTTCATTTATGTAACTTCCGTTGTGATGGAATTTCATTCACCGCTAAACTGATATTGACTTTTATTTCAGATGCCTTCCATCGCTACCAGAGTCAACATCCTGAATTGCTTATTGATCTGTGCCATCGGATTTTTTCAAGTTAATTCTCAACAAGCTTATTGGATTCCATACACCGCTATAAATAATTACGACAATTACCAATTACCGGTAAGAGAACTTGATCAAGGAATTGTTCAGCAGTCCCCAGGGACGTATTATGAAAATTTAAAATATTATGAAGGAGAGGACAGAAAGATATACAAAAATCAGCAAGCAATTCCATCAGTGGAATTGCAAGATAATTATCGATTTTATCAAGTGCCACAAAGAAGTCCACAGGATCTTTATTACCGGAATTTTATTGGAACAACAGCAATTCCACGAGAGTATAAAGAGACCGTACCCAGCAAACAGTATCGCGATAGCTATTATCAGGACTACCTTCCCCTAGAATCACAAGAAACAAAGAAGGAGCCCGTAGATTCATCAAGGAATTTCAAAACGACTAACAAAGACGAGCAATTCCATAAAAAAATTAATATACTCGAAAAAATGCTAATTGATGACCATTATCATCCAAGTTCTGAAGAAACGGAAATTATGAACTCCCTGGAAGATCAAATGTTATCGGAGTCTAAAATGCCAGAAGATGCCAAGAGGGTCGCCAGGCAAATCCAGAAACAACGACCAGGATTCTTATGGACTCTGGCCCGAGTAGCCTTTGAGGTTAGTGAAAGTTGACAAGGTTCAATTATACTATGATAGGAAAGATTGCATTTTATCATTTCCCGTATCGAATTAATATCGATCAGCTTCGGTTGAAGTACTTTTTTTTTTCTTAGTTCCGCCATGTTGTTCCTATATATATGTATATACACAAATCTAGGATCTCCTAGAATATATCGACCGTCTCCACAGCCGTGTATCGCGGGTTGCCATGCGTTCAGGCGTCTTCCAAATACCCATTACTTTTTATTTTATTATTAACACCCAAATACCGTTATTAAAACTGATTTCATTTTACATTGCAGAGTTTCAACGATACTCGATCAGCTTTCAAGCAAATTGGTGAACTTGTAAACAATAATTTCGCACCGGAAACCACTACAAGCAGGACGTCTGTCACTAGCAGTACTATAGTGAGTTCGATGACAGCAGCAAATACAACAGTTGATGATAACAATTCCAACGTTACTACAACAACAAGTACCACTACGGAAATACCCAAGTTAACTAGGACGGAATTTCAAGGAATTGTCAGAAGAAATCTTCGTGGACTCATTAGATTGTTCAATATTGAATGGAGAGATGCAATCAATGTAAGTTTAATTATGGAATAATTTTTTTTAAAGCTGCCCCAAAAGTGAAAAATTCTTTTTACAATAATAACTTTTTTTGTTCTTTTAGGATTCCAAAATCAGTGTACGTGAATTCCAGCGTGATCTTGGCAATCAGATTCGACCTTACATTCAAGACTAAATGAAGCGTACCTAAGAGAACTATAATGTTTTTGTTGAAAAAGACATAAGTGGATTCGACAGTGAGAGAGTATCTGCATGGCAGGAACAAAAGTGCTGATTCATATGTACCTAATGAACTTTACGAAGTGATGCGGGAGTACGAATGGCCAAAGACTGAATTCGTAAAAACTAACACGAACATATATATTTATTCACGTAATTTATTAATTTATCAAAATCGCTTGTGAAGTCAAAGCGTCGCCATTGAATTTACAAAGAAAATGTATCCATGGCCCACCGTAGTTATCACGAAGAAGGAAAAGAGAAAGAAGGAAGATAAATTTTAAAAAATGGTCCGCAAAAATGATTATTTTTCGAAATCGAACATGAATGCAAAATTCGCAGCCCGTTTAAGCTTCGTTGTCCTTAAAGTATATGCAATGGTGTATATTCCATTGTATTTTTTTTAAATTCTCAACATAAAAATAAATTTTTTTGCAAATGCTAAATCAATATATTGCATATGTTGCATTTCGAGGGACAGAGTAACCATATACGTGAACCTATCGGACCCAGTATTATGTAATAACGCGAAGTCGGCCTACGCGTGTCTGCTGTGCTGAAAGAAAGAAAAAATAGAAAGAAAAAAGATAAAGAGTTACATAGTAGAGAAAGAGGAAGAGAAGGAAAATATATGCCGACTTCTCGAATAAAAACGAGATTCTCCCGATTGCGACAGTAGAAAGCAAACTCGTGGAATATACGAGCGTTGATTGGTTAAAGGGATGGCGTGGGATTGGGCGCCGCTTCCCTTAAAGACAGGCTCACTTGTGCGCGCGCCAACCACTTAATCGTCATAAGTGAGCACACGAGGACATTGCGATTAAATTAGTTTACCTAAAATTTGCGGAAGAAAAATTGAAGTAAAGAAAAGAAGAAAAGCACAACACGAACTATGGTTGGTCACCATATTGTTTCTGTTCTCTTCGCCATTCTAAGTGTTTCGTTTAGCGAAGTATACGGAGTAAGTGACATAATTAACATATAAAATATTTGACCTCACAAAAGCTCAAAAATAAATAGTCAAAATTAACGAATTTTTTTAATCAAAAGAATAAATTGACAATTTATTAAATTATTATTTTTGAAATCCTATCATTATCTGCGTTTTAATATGAAAAAAATTAAGTGTGTTTATTAGCGTAGAAAATAAAAATGCTCATCACGGCCTATATCCTAGTAATACTAGATTCCTAAGAATTTTTCCAAAAATTTTTCAAATAAACTGCATAAGCTCACTATGTTTTTTACCTTATAAAATAGCACAAATCCCAATTAATGTTCCATATTGTTGCTCAAAGTATTTTTTATTGAAGTAAATCCTGCTTGACTCATTCACGAAAGTTGTGCAATCCTCAAGGTCTCGTGCTAGATTCGCGCGCGAAAATACGAAATGTATATGGGCTTTGATCATCCTTCGTTACATAATAAAACAAAATACCATCATGTTTTGATGAAGCATCGTCCTATCAATTTTTTCTACAATCTACCTACCTAAGGATCATTGACCTATTGTTTCAGAATAGGTCGCGTTACGTAACTTATAACATGTTACCGATCTAACTTAATTTCTAAACGACTCAATTCAAACTATAAGATAATCCATTCGATCCGAATCGTCCAAAATCGTTACGTCAACAATTAGCGTTATGGATATATTCGCATAAATTTCGAAACATAGAGAAAAAAATCGCACACAAGAGTTCATCATCCATGTTTGCACATATTCGCGTGCATATGGCCGGGTGAAAGTGAAAATAATACTTGGACAAATTTACCATGTAATATATCGCTTTACCGAGAATTGGCGCATAAACTGAATAATTTATGCAAAATAATTTTGCTTTTGCGTCATGTCTTTATCACGGTAATAAGCTTGAAAAGTCACTATATAATTTGCCATATAAAGAATCTTTGTAATCCTTACAGAATACCTTGGTAAGAGTGAAGCGTCAGGAGCTGGGACCAAGTGGCGAAATCGTAGACAACATCTTTAACGTGAGTAACATACAATGTTATGTGTATTTAAATTAATTGGAATGTTATAAATAAATTACAATTACGAACAATAATTTTTCAGATACCAATAACGGCCATTCGACAAACCGCTACGGCTGCGCAAACGTTCTTGCCGGAAAATACCGAAACTATTGATAGCGTCTTTAAGGTAATATGACAGTTAATCTATTTTTAGGAATCATATTTCTCCAATCATTATTAATGACGTATGGGCATTTATTGATCTTGCTCGATAGATTCCTATTACGACTTTGGAGGCTGTCGGTAATCTTGTGAAGAGTACAGCGCCACAGCGGGAAGAAATACAACGACGCCGTGCAGAGAGACGCGACCAGTTACAGGCGCAACGCGAACAGCAACGAATAACACGGGAACAGCAGCGCCTCCAGCGTGAGAAGTTACAACAGGAAAAGTTGGAGCGTCGTAAGCAACGCGTACCTCGTCATTATCATCATGATCCGTTGGGTTTGAACTCACTGGCGAATCTACTGGTCGGCCATCATGGAATCCTCAACGGTCATTCTGGTCTTGATAGTCTCTTTACGTTTGGCCATCAGAGCCACAACAACAACCACCATGGAAACCATCAAGAGATTATAGGAAGCCATGGAGGTCATGGAGGTCATGGAGGTCATGGAGGTCATGGTGGTCATGGAAGTCATGGAGGTCATGGAGGTCATGGTAGCCATGGTGAATAATTTTAATTAACATCATTAATGTCATTTATTTAAGTAATTTAAAGGATATTAATTTTTAACACATCATTTAGGAAGCCACGGTAGCGGAAGTGGGGAGAACATTTATGAAGTATACGAAGAAGTGAACGAAGACACGAAACCCACGCTTTGGCAAGGATTGGGAAGTTTCTTCGGGTCTCAGGCCTCAGCGTCGTCTGACAGAATACAGAACAAAGTGGCGCCGAAAGTTGATCGAAAGAAATATAGCAGATATCAAGATGACGAGTTTCCATTGGAAAATAAAATAGCACCGAAATACAACAGTGGATTTTTCCCGGCATCATCAGACGACGAATATGCCGCTAATGGACGGAACGACAGAAGTAGGCTGGTGTTCGAACACAGGAGCATCTGACATGACTCTGATAAAGAAAACAAATATCTATAACAGTCATGGGCCAATATCATGAAAATGAAGACACGATTTTTCCAGGAAATGTACAATGGTAATTGAATAGCGCCATCATATTTTCCAAGACTCGCAGGGACTGTGAATAATCTAATTAATATGTACATACTAATTAAATCATTAATCATCGTCTTAAGCATATCTGTATATATAGATATATTGTAAACGTAATTTTACTAGTAATTTATTTTTAATAAACATTCCTAATTATGCACCTACGCATTTGGCTCACCGGAAGAAATCCTCTCAAAAATATTTTTTTCGCCACAGCACTTGGAGAAAAAAATATACAATAATTGCATAAGTTCAAAGTTCCTGAAATCCCGTCAATCTCATAAATTATAATTTTAAATGACTATACTTTCGACTATTCAAATATAATTAATACAAGTGCCCCTAATTGTACACACTCACGCTCTTCGGATTTCGCTATTATAAAATGTCCAACCAAGAACACTATAAAATTGCTAAGTCACGATTAAATTTGTACAAAATAACCCAAAACGAAATACGAAATTACTGTCATTAACTTTAATTCTCTTTATGAATTGTTTCGACGCACTCGATTCGTCCCCAAAATGTCTACAATAGTAATAATCAACGCTAATAATATGCACGCACAGTTAAAAACCTTGACTTTTAATGTGTACCTTAATAGTTTTGCCTGGTAATCCCATGTGTGTACGTAATAGAAATACGACACCCTCATTGGTTCAATTCCTAAGAATACCCCTACTACGTTTAAGAAATATCATGCCTCGAGGAAATATTTTAGAATTCATCTTGTTTGCCAGTTTCAATTGCCGTGAAGAACAGTAACGATGAAGATGGAGTCAAGGAAGGTAGAGATTGTGCTGCTGCTCTTTGGATTGGCAGCCATTGCTACAGTAGAGGCACAGGTAATATCAATTCGATATTCATATGCTATATCAAACAACGACTGATACGTGCAATGGAATTAAAAAAAAACTTGAATTACCCACGTTATGATATTCAGTATTATTTTATTCTAAATAACAATGTCGCTCGACTGAACTGGTTTTTGACGAACTTGAGCATCTTACTTGCTCTTATATCCTGTTTACCTTGAAACGCGCATTAACGTAAGTGTACTCAGGCATTAGTACATGTACGTACCATAGGAGCATGTGTGATACGTTTAATTCGTAGGTATATTAAAAACTTATTATGTGGTTCATACAAAGGATGTGTTTAGAATGTTGGAATTTTTTATTTTTAGAATATCCGCATGTCTGTTCGTGTATTGAGTAAAGTCATTAGGTGATGTTTGCAAGATATTGCAACAATTTAACAAAAACGAGTAACGTCAGTAATGACTAAACTTAGCCTAGAGGTTACCTCTGTTTTGCAGCTACTTTCATATTGTCATTAATACAATATCTGATAGACGTGTACCTACTTAGTGGCTTTGTGTGTATCCTAAAAAATTCCGTTGATGTTTGATCTGATCAAAGTGCAGGTGCAGTAAATATTTTTCTGTTAACCCTCAGATTCCGTTTCTACAATTTACTGATGGTGGGGTCAAGGTCAATTTTGCTGGGTACCATGCTCAGGCTGGTTTAGGTGGTTTATTGGGAGGTGCAAAGGCGGGTGGAGGTTTGCACGCAAGTGCAGGTACGCCAACGGGTGCACATGCATCTGCAGGTTTAGATGGACTTCTGACTGGCAATACAGCCAATGCTGGTGGGTATATTAAAAGATGAAGGATTAGTATGTATTTTGTGTCATTAAAAAAAATTATCTTTATCGCAGGTGGCGGTCTGCACGCTAGAGCAGGATTAGGTAACGGTGGTCCTGAAGCTGCAGCTGGTCTTGGAGGTGCACTAGATGGAGGTGCAGGTTCGTCGGCAGCAGGTGGATTATACGCTGGTGCAACAACTGGTGGTGCAACTACTGGTGGTTCAGCAAGTGCAGATGCAGGAGCAACAGGCACCGCTGGTAGCAATATTCAAGTGATAAGCAAACCTGCGCAGAAGAATGTTGGAGTCTATAAACAGAAGGCATCAGGAGAATCGTCTGCATCTGCAGGACTTTTTGGCAGTATCAATGCAGATGCAGGTGCAAGTGCAGATTCCTCAGCCGCAGTTAACACTCGCATAAACACCGTTAAGGATGATGTTCAAGTACGAAAGGTAGAAGCACCCACTGTTGCGGCTGGACCAGCTTTCGCAGATGCCGGTCTATTCGGAGGACTCTATGCAGGTGCAGGAACTGGCAGTGGCAGTGCTGTTGTTAAAACAGTGGAAAAAACGCAGGTTCCAGTTCATAGATCTGTTGTGCAAACTGCACCTGCTAATGCAGGTGCAAGTGCACAGGGTGCATTATATGCTGGAGCTAGTTTGGGTAGGTCTCTCACAATTTTAGTCTCTGTGCAGCGTATACCAAAATATATTTTTTCCGCACCTGCAACCCCAGATTTTGAATTTTTCAGGTGGCGAATCTTACGTGGAGAAACCAGTATATCCTATAGAATGGCATCATACTAAAAAGATTCACGTAGCTCCGAAGAAAACTGTAAATTATGATTCCTCCTCTGCTCTGAACGCAAATGCAGGGGCTCAGGGTTCGGCTTCCGCGTCGGCTGGTGTATCCGGTGGATTATATTCGAGAGCAGGCATAGAAGGTGCATCTGAAAATGGTGCAACAGTAACAAAATATAAAAGTGCCACTTTTTTCGACGACGTCTTTAATGTGAGTAATGAAAACAATGTCCGTATTATTTTATAGCTAATAGAATAAAGATAGAAATATAAAATTCGATCTGGAATAACCAATCCCCATTTAACGTATTAGAACTTCCTTATGGCATTCACGATCCGCAAACAAATCCGTTTTTGCTCATGATCGTGAGCAGATTTAATTATTCACTACTTAACAAAGTAAACAGGTTTAAAGTTAACTTAAATCCCCTTTTCATCTTTACAGATACCAATCTCCACGCTTACAGCTGTAAACCAGCTACTTAAAAACAATGGTTAAGGAAAATTTATCTTATGTTTTATACTTCTTGGAAATATATTTTACTTCGACTTTTTACTCATTAATGTACTTGTTTACTGCTACATTGTCTTTATCAAATATTTCATACTTTATGTATTTCTTACGTTTTATAAGTTTTCAATGTTAAAATAATCAACAAAAATTTTGTTCGTTTTTTTTAATTGAATCAAAATATACAATATATACCCGGTAATCGGTATCTATAATAATACTGAAATAAACTATAGTCTTTAACCACCTTGTTTATTGTTCTTTGTTTGAACCATTGTCATTTTAAACAGCCGTTCATAACGCGAGTCACGTTCACATTTATACACGCATCAAATGATTCACGATGCATAATAAAATCGTAAAGAAAATTCTTAGAAATATGCGACCTTCAATTTCGAAGGTTTACCTTTGCAAAAGTTACTGTGATATCCATTCGATGGTTATTAAAAAAAAAGTTTCAAAGTTATTAATAAAAAATAAATCGCTGATACCAAATCTCGTTCAGTCGGATCCACAGTACAATGCATTAGATAATGTACAAAGTGATCTATGTTTTTTTATACTCTAAACCGGAAGTAATACTCGCTCGACTGGTCAGAAGGCACGAGGTCCGTCCGTTCTCCTGATGGTTTCCAATGTGGATGGATCATTCGATCGAAGATCGTGACTCGGACAAGTTGTCAAGAAGGTACCGATCCAATTTCATAGACGATTTTCAATAGTGAAAAACAAATCGATAGAACCGGTAAGTTCATCAATTTTTTTATACTAATATAAATCAAATAATTCTTCAATCGCGAAAATTCTGTCGATTTAAAAACAAATTATAATAAATGTTACAAAAATCAATATAATAATATTATACAGGGTAATTCACAAAAAACGCACCACGAAGATTGTTTTACCGTAGAAATCAAACGGACAGGCTAATTTCAATTGGTGCGACTGTCGCGAATAACCCTATATATTCTAATACATGACGTGTATAAATTTTAATAGAAAGGAACATTGACCCAACATAATATTACAAACTAGACACACACATTGCTAGTAATTTGTAAATAATTAAGTTACCTAACTGTTCGAGTAATTAGCGCGTACACACGAAAATATGTACACGGTCAAGCATGCCTCACATAAGTATAAATTTTCAAAATTCCTTTAAATATAAATAGAATACAGCATGTGATTTCAGATTAACTAGTAGCCTACGAAAGTGCCTTCTGAATACTTAATTTTCAAAATTCAGATCAGTTATCAAACACTTTGATTTTGAGTCTAACTCGTTTGTCATAATGACTGTACTTAATGGGGTAGCGACATGCTTTTGCGGCACTGCTAATTTGCCATGTAAACTTAACGGGAGTGGTGAGGGCTTCTTAACCGTAAGCTGACTAGCGTGCTGGTTCATTCGTAGGTAGCAAGTTGCTCGAGCAGTTTCGTGTTGCCAGTAAAGAACTGTTGCGCCAGTGTTACTTAAATCGAAAATATATTTACAGAAAGTAACCAGAGCATTTTAGAAGAATTCAAAAATGCGCGGGGAAATATTTTTCTTGATTGTTTTCATCGCTAGCGCCATAGCTATGCCCACGGATAGCAGGGTGAGTTGAATTTTGTATTTTTTTTTTTAATATTTACTGATAATCAAACAACTTTGTGAATTTGCTGTTACCTTAGCAGCCAATCTCTAATAAGCATGCGTGGCAAATGACTTTCATTCGTGGAATTATCAGTGGTCCAATGACGCTGACTAGCAGGTTTAAGAGACGCAGCAATGACGCAGCTGCATACTTTCACGGAGAAAGTCAAGAACCCGTTGCTGCGGTCAACTGCCTTTCAGGGAGTCTAGAGCCTTCTGCGTTACCTAGTACTTATGAGAATTACATTGCTTTTTTGTTGTACCGATAACAAAGAAAGATCAAGGGGAATAAGGAAAACTCATTAGAAACCACGTGACAAGAACAAGATTCAAAAAGGCGTGGCACGGAATGACCAAGAGATCAAGAATTTATTGTGTTGAAATAATTCTTTGTTTTCTACAGGAGGAAGAATCTCGTCTCAGTAACGAGATCCTGCCTGGAGTAATCGAGGTGCAAGACGAAACTTCGCAGGAAGTTTTTACAACGACCAAACAGGAAGCGATAACAACGAAACAACCAGCTTTGGATGACCCGCCAACTGCGAAGCCTGGAATTCGCAAGACACCCAAACAAAATGGTTCCACGGTTTCTCAGACCTTTTCTCGTGTGATCGATGATATCTTCAATGTAAGTTTTTTTCGCTTTTTTTTTGCTTTAGAACTAGTACACTGTACGTAATCCATAACGCAACTGGTAAACTGGGGTCATTTGTATCTTAACCATTATTTTTACATATTTACAACGCATTTCAAATTTTTCAAAAATTTACGAAGTTTCAATTCTCTTTTATAAATTGCAAATCTTAGACAGGAATATTATTAATTTGTCAATTAATACATTTCGAGCGAATTCGTTATCTATGATCGTATCGATGGAGTCGGAATACAAAGCAGTTCCTTATGTAGCTGATTCTTGCCCTTGGTCTGTAATATCTTAAAAATAAATAGGATATTATTATTATATTTTGACAACAAAGAACAGTGCAATGGGATCACTAAAGGCACCGTTAGAAAATGTTGCATTTACCACGTTGACTGTACCCTGGATACTGAGTGGTCGTAGATACATGGTCCGTTAGGACCCCAAAATTTTTGCAAGGGATTATTCTAACACATTCTAACGGTCCACTATTGTGAGAATTATAAAGGGGAAAAAGTCGCTAGGACAAAAATGATCGCAGTAAATAGTTACAGATTTAATATACGTAAAACAATATTTAAAACAAGCTGCAATCGTAAAAGTGGAATGCATATGATTTTGAAAATTTTTCAGATTCCGATTTCCGTCTTGCGCGCAGTCAATACTCTGTTAAACAATGCATTCGGCAACAAATCGTCACCGGCACCTTCGGCGGGAGTGACGTCAATACCAGAGGCTTGAAAGAAGAGGGAAGAAATAATGTTACAAAAATTTTGAAAAATCAAGACCTCGAAACCTCTTCTTATCCCAACCAACGACGTCATAAGCACGATTTAAAAATGACATTTATAAGAAAGAAAAATTACGTGCATTGGCTGCTTGGTCGTAAAAAAAAAGGTAAGCGTTCGATTGGTTGGAATGATAACAGGCAACGTCACCGGATATAGATTTAATAAAGAGAAATATTCTTGTATCCATAGTAAATAGACATAGATAAGTGGGTAAAATCACGTATACCTTTATACAGTAGATACTGTACGTGGTTAGATTAGGCAATATGTGAGCACTTGCGTCACATCAACAATTGTACAAAATTGTGTGGAAACATGCAATTTTCTATATGTACTTACGGTTGTCCTTCCGCTCATCCTTCCTTTATTGTTTATCTTTGACTCGCACCGTCCAGCTTTATATTATATATATTTTCTACCAATGACATATATATTTCGCATGAAGGTTGATTTCGCATGATGTCCCGTTGATATAACGATCATTATTTATTGTATTGTTTGTATCGTCAATAAAGATGCTACACGACTGAATAATATGGCCGCTGTTTGACGAAGGTAAATCGAAAGAGAAAGTTAGTCCGTGTCGTAAGATCTTGTTAAGTCGAAGTCGACTTTAGGATTCAGTTAGTTGCTGACCGCACAACGCTCAGAGCCGGTATCAGTGACGGCAGTTGGTAAGCGTGAAAGAATTTTTCATTCCTGTTATTTTATTTCTTCTTCCTTTTACCTACCTTAACCCTTATCCACATTTTGCACTAGACGCGACGTACTATATGTGCATTTCTGCGCATCCTCTCATGCGCAGAATTTTAAAAATGGATATCAGCACGCTTTTTCTTTTCTTTGACTTAATTTTAAATATACTCTAGAATAAATAGACAGTTTTTTCGTTTAGAAAGACACGTAACTTTATGAAGTTGCTAATTCTTTCAGTCAAATAAAAAGGACGACTAATTTTTTCTTATTCATGACAAGAAACTCGAGTGTCGCCGCGATGCTAGTGAGTCAGTTTCTTTCACGCGAGATAATTCTAAGAATATCTTTTGGTGAAACGTCTTTACGTAATTTCTGTTGAAAAAAAGAAATTAACATATCAATGAGTATCGTTTTTAAATATAAATTTCTGTTGCTATGATTCTTCACATTTTTTACGTGTTTTTAATTTGTTTTGTGGTAGATGCATTCTTTGTCAATGTCTAAAGAGAACACATGGAGCACCTGCATATGTGCATACTGACCCATTGGCGCAATCTGAACTTTTCAATGAATATATCATAAAAAAGAGTAATTACTCGAAGGCCACAACTCGTAACGTAGTCGCCATCTTTCCCAATAGCCAACTTAGTTAATGGTCTCTTAAGCCTTAGGGTTTTTTATGAGTTTGCACATAGTTCGTCGTACGTGCATGTTGCAATTCTTTTTCAAGGCGATTTGCTGTTCCCTTACCACTCACAATTAACGGATCGTTTACCACGTAGGACAGATAATAAATCGAATCGGATCATCCAATCGTGCAGAGAAACTCATCAACGTTGGATCATAAGCAGACATCTTCAGTGGACTAGATAGGAGAAAGGCAACATGTTTAAACTCGAAATCATCCTAACCGTACTGACGATCAGTTTAAATTTGGCGCTCTCGAGACCTGCCGAACAGCCAATCAAAATCGACCTGACGCCAACGCAGGCTACTGACTTGTCCAGCAGACTACGAGAAGGAAAGGTATTTACAAGCTGCGTCTGGCTTTACTATTAAGTTTGTTGGTGGTATGGATTTTGAGTAGATCATTTCTCAGGAATTATTAGGACAATTGTCGGACAGAGTGAGATTCGGCAGAGGGAGATTCGTCAATTCGGCTGCCATGGTTAGAAACATCATTGTAAATCATGCTGAGGTAATACGGAACGATCGGTGACAGGGTTAGTTTTTATTCCATCACGTTGTTGTGCCGATTGTGATGACATTGATAAATTATTAATAGGAATACCGACATAGGACAATAGTTGAATAATAAAATAAGTGAACAAAGAAAGTTCTGCGTTACTGCAACGAGTCGTGCATGACGAATTTAGAATACCGTAAAAAGCAAGCTGAAAATTTCTTGCGAGTGGTCAGTTTATTCTCTCGTTCTTTACTCTCTCATAGGAAGCTGCCAGTGAAGCACAAAACAATGTGGCTTCAGTGATAGCGGCCAAGAGTGATATTGTGGCTCAAGGACAAAATGCCCTGGATTCTATTCAAAAAGGGGTCTTCGCCAACTTTCTGGCACCCAAGACACGTGAAACTGTACGACTTGAGAGTGAAGCTGGTCAGGCTTTCTTTGAGAGAAACAAGGAGAGTCCTGTAGGAACAATCCTCGGAAATATTCTGAGACCAACGCCTTTGGTCGATGGAATTCGCGAGGAAGAAAAGTATGGTAACTCTGGTGACAAATTTTCTGGTATTGGCATGGCGTTGGTTAATGGTTTTGAAGGAATCAGTAATTTTATCAACAGGGTAGTAGACGTGAGTATTTTTTTAACTTTTACTTTGTTATTTTAATTATATCTTCGTCTAAATAAGTGTTTTTCTTCTATTCCGAAAATCGCACACCAAATTTTCGTTTCAGCTGCCCGTCGACGCAGCTAAAAAAACTTCGCGCGGTGTCACGGAAGCACTGAACCAAATTGGCGCCCGATTAATAGGACTGCAGTGATGTTTTTGGTAAGAAATACGAATCATATGTAATATATACGAGTGGCCTGATCAAAATGTAAATAGGTGAGTTTTTGTTAATAAATATTTTGTTAATAATGAAAATCTAATAAGAATCCTGGCATATGATATTCTAACCTTCAAAAATCTTATAAATATATTATTTATTCGTTAAAACAAGACATACACATATTATATGTACTACATTCTTAAAAGACTCTATTATCGATTACATGGCGACTCAACAATCAATGATTGACTTCGATTTTCATATACGAATAACACGACAGAAGAAATTCGAAACTCATAAAACTAGATTAAACAGGCAATTCAACCTTTTGTTTCTTTCGGAATTATGAATCTCGATATTCTTAAAAGAGTTTTCAAAAATCGTCAATACCCTAGTAGTCAAAACTACTATATTCAAGCATATTGTCATCAAAACAATAACACGCTTTACCCGAAGCCGTTTTATTGGCAATATGTTGGGATATTTGGGGATGAGCAATTTTGAGCTATCTGGGTGAATCAACAAAAATACGAGAAACGGAATACTGAAAATCCTCTATCTTCGATTGAGGATTTTTGTGAAAAATCAGAATAAATATAGTTATATGTATATCCGTTCTAAGTAGTCGTGTCATAACTCTTATAGGTATGTGTTGACCTCTTGTGCCTGACTGTACAAAATAGTATCATACTAGCTACTAAACCAAACAATTGAAGAAATCCAACAACAAGACCAACTGTGCCTACTACGTGTAATCTCGTGACAAGCCACATTTGTATGGCGGAAGCGCAGCCATTTTTATACCAGAGCTCCTTGTTTCGTCCCTCGGGATCCACTCGACCGCAGTACCGTTCCTGTTTTGTGCAACAGGAGTCAGGAACGCGATCTTCCGTGGGCCACGCGTCGATTTGGAACCAGTCGGTGTAGTCGCGTACGCCGCAACAGTGAAACTACAACAACAAGAACAATACACATTTCTTTCTGAGTAACATTCACGTCTCATTTCTCTTCACACCGGGTGAAAGTAATTCTGCATAGTTGACTATACAATTTCATTGAAAAAATATAATATAAATAGCAAATAAAAATAGGTACAAGAAAAAAATCTGGAACGTGACAATTGGTACAGGACATGAAAATCCGCAGGAAGTTGAAATTTCTCAACGCGCAGAGGAAGTTCTTTTAAAGCAACCGGATTACCCAATCTACAGGTAACTATAGTTATTCGGGCACATATGGACTAAATAAAATAAAGTAAAACAATATGTAATTAAATTCTCTCACTTCGGTATGTATGTGGTCCCATACAGCAGGAAGTGTTCCTGGTTCCCTGGTGACGTTGTAATGTTTCTCAATACCAAAGAGCAACTCTTCCTTGAGACTCCTGGCAAGATGTTCCCTGAAGACGAAGGCCAGAGTACCAAGCATAAATTCAGCCAGGAACATCAGTATCACAAGGCTGAAGTACTGCGCGAGAGATTAATGAAAATTCTCAAGTTATTCGCAACCATTTAATTAGCCGTTTACAACAATGGAAATTATATCTAATCACGATAATTAATCTCACCGTAATTAGCATGCATCGCGCCTGAAACCAGGCACCACAGCAGCCGAAGAACGCAACGACGAAGGTGACGCATCCGGCGGCTAATAAAAGCGAATCTGCAGACGCAAAACTGTATTGCGGCACAAGTGTGGTGTAGCCTGAGTACGCCAATCGCAGCCAGAGACCAGCCCCCAAAACTCCGCATGCGCACAACTGTCAAACAGAAACAAAAATTCAACAAAAACAAACCACATTATCACCAACTACGTTGCTACTGCTTCCTTGCAACGCCACAGAAGCTGCACTGTGTATTTTTATAACAGCTAATAGTATTCACAAATAGAATGCATCTTCCATTTTTTTCATTGTAAACGTGACCTTGACAATCAAATACACAGTACTGTTAACAGTGATAATACAGCTCATTAATGTACACTCAGACAGCACGCAGGATGCCGATAATGTTTAATCAACATGATTCTCATTAAAACAATAATTAAGTCACGACAGTAGTATGCATTCCAATCATAATCAACCACTAACACCTTTCAAGTTAATAAGAGATGCCTTATCCAATTTTGCATTTTACTTCTGAAACCTGCGTGTCGCCTGATTCCGCGAAACTCCATTGTTATTCTAGCTGTTAATATCAGTGGAAAAATATCTAATGAACATGGAATCCGTTGCATTCCGTACCGTACCTGAATTTTTTATTTCTACACAACTGAGTCATCTTACATACTACATTATATACTCTACATTTATTTAGCCACTTTATGAGCCTAATAACAATGAGAAACATTTAGAAGGTACCTGGTATTCCAGGTAGGTCAGCAGGTAACCTACTGAAGCTATAGCTATTACTGCTACCAGTGTTCTTGAGGATATTGACCTTATTGATATCATAGTAGAGATAGTTGAATCGATGAATGTTAAATGAGCAATGGCTACGTTATCATAATTTACTGCCAGTGAAACTGGTCAAGCATAAAGAAATCTATTAATTCCTAGTGCAGAGCGACGTGGTTTATTACGTCATGTAGATACGAGCTTGCATTAGCGTAGAATATTCAAGTGTGTAGAAGTTTGTGTTTGTAATATAGTAGCAATACACTACTAGTACTATGATGCGGTGGTCGTCTTATGTACAGTATGCATACTTAAGTATATATAGGTATTTACCTAGCAGAAGTTCAATGGCCCGCTTGATACCCAATTAAGAATTAAATGGAGACGATATAATTTCGTGATACACAGTGTAGAGACAGAAAGATGCTTTTTGTGACCTTGGCGTATTTTATTTTTAATTCACCATGCGTTTGCGTACCTCGTGAAGCATGAGCGAACTTTTTGGCTAAAGTATTCTTATACCATAGTAAGGGTTACGGTGCTGCGCCGCATCTTAATAATTCATGTGAACTTAATGAAAAATTGTATATATTCGACATACCGGTATTATCGAATTTTATTTATAACTTTGAGTTAACATTATAGTGCTATTACTTATTCTACTAAAATATTGTATCTTACAAACCCATATGAGGACATTGAGGGAGCAGAATACGTGCCTGATGCACGTATATCCTGTACGACTCATATCGTAATTTTTTCACTTGACGGAGAGAATCCTTAAATCGCGGTGTCTTTCCTGAAATTATTTAAAGTAAAAAAAAATTAAAATTAGGATTATTAACAGATAAACGTATATACACAGTATCAACTAATATCTCTTTGAGTAATACAACAACGAACCTATCACTGACACACGCGACGCGGCTCAAACTGCACTTAATAGCAGGAAACCACTCATCCCGCGACGAGATAAATTTTCTCTCATTAGTCACAAACAATCGTGTATTAAGAGCAACACGTAACTGCAACAATTCACTAATCCGTAATTATGTAGAACAAAATTTTGCACTTTTCCTCACGAGCATTGACAAAATTCAAATTTAGACGATAATAGTGCTATCTTAACGAAACAAAGAAATCACAACGCATCCGAAGTTTACTGGTCGAGAATCCGTTCAAAAGTGTCGAGATTGTATAGGTACCAGTCGTTCCGTACGACTTGTTGGCCCCGTGGGCCTTCTAGGTCCCCTAACGGGACATCATCAACAGTCACGGTCCCAGTCTCACCTACAACGCGAACGTTGGTGAGACTGTAAGTGGTGGCTGTAAGGGCGGCCTCTACTGGCGGTGGGATACGCTCTCTCACCTAACGTCAAAATCCAAGAGGCGGATGCTTGATGCATTCGTAGAAGGGAATGCACCGGATGAGACTACGTCACATTCGCTTGAGAGAACTTGCGAGTTATCATAGTCAGTAGAGTTAAGAGCATCCTCCACTGTACCGAATGTTTTTTATATTTCAACAAGCAATTTATCATGCATATGCAAGAATATGTTTAGAGAAGGAAAAAATGGATCAGTTATTTTAGGATACTGTATACACATATGTTTAGTAGGTCAGAATTGTTTTTTAGACTAGATATGTACATAGTATACTGCATGTACTGGTAACATCCAGTTTTGATATTATCATTTGTTACAGTCTCGTTATCAGATTAGAGTAATATTGATCGTGTTTATCAATGATTATAGAGAACTTTTGTTAGTAAGTCTGCGTATTTGAATACTGTTTGTTGTTGTTGTTTTTTATGTGTATTATTATGGAGCTTCAATAGTGGTACCTGGTACTGGTGGTAGGTGGCTTTAATTTTCTTTCTTGTTACAGAAGCGGCAAGAGGGACGGAGCTGAGAGAAATATTAGAGAAAAAAGGAGAAAAAACAGCAAATGGTACTACGGAATAGTCTGGATAACGTAACGCACGTAAATGGTAAAGAAGAGTACGGATGGGGGCGTAGAAACGGTCCCCAGGCACTTCCTGCCAATTGCGGACAATTTGCAATCATCTATGATCCCCACACGTTACGTCTCGCTACTCTGCCTAAGCTTGTGAACGGTGCTTAAAGTTTTAACGCAGAGTTGGATCTCGTCGAATCGCGCACATTAAAGCGCCAACCTACGTTTGATGCTCCCACGGGAGAGATGCGACTTTTTTAAAGTTCAAAGACGGAGTGGGAGAGGTTGACAAGTTTTCTACAATGAAATTCTGCAGTTTCATAGAAACTGCTTGAAGTATTTTTTTCTCAAATCTCAATCAAACCTTTGTACAACTTAAATAACATACAGATGAATTTTGAAATTCAAAATTATTAATTTTGGACGCATTCATCTAAATTAGGGATACTTGATTTATGACTCAAATAGATCTGTTGAATCTGATCAACCTACTGATTATTGGATTAATTCATAATCGTCGTTGCGCAACTACATACTCGTGTACCTACGTACAGTGCAATTGTCTTATGCAACTCTGCGAGTGCATCCACGTACTTAACGAATTGACCCATTTATCAAAATATCAATTTTCCCATGAGAAATCAATCGATTTTATGACAGACGCTTCTTCTTCAAATACCTCCTATTGATTTGTAATAGCTCTTTGTATCCTCTATACAAGATAACGTAATCAGTAAGGAAACAAGGAAAAACGATATTCGATAATAGTATATGAATATATAGAGATATTATAAATTAACCAATAAACAAAAATGCACAAATTTTTATATTCACATAAAAACCATCTGTTGCATATATCAAATTACAACAGATACTATGTAAAAACAATATATTTATAACATGTGAAGATTGTAATACAGATATATGTATATACATATATGTATATATGGTGCGTAGCATTCATTTGCACAGTAATAGTTTCATCCGTCAACTAGCAACGAGTTAATTCTCTCCGTCAGAATCTACATCATCTCGTCAAGGTTAATGAGGCCTCATGGATGTTTACAATAAATTTATCAGCATGTACAAAGTAGTGACACGTCAAATAATTTGGGTCAATGAACTACGTAAGATTTCCCAGTGCGTTGTCGTACCAAAAATTATTGATTACTGAACAAAAATATATCGGAGTTCAAACTCTGTCTGAAAATCTAAATAAGCGTTATTCAATGAAAACAGAATATCGCCGGTTTAATGATATGCAGGAATATATGCGTGTGACGTAATAATGTAATTTTATCCGTACGTATTAACATGGTGAATGCCGTCATGAATGCAAGAATGCAAATGCGAACTGAACAGATAGAAGAGAGAGAGGGAGAGATACTGTTCGCTGAGCATTATTTTGAATAATTACGGAAAATAAAATAAATTAACTGTATATTATGATTCAACGCGTATTCCTTAAATTATTAAATTTTCTAAATATGATTTATATTTGGAATCTTTCAAAATATATTTATAGTCCTGCTAGTGTTGTCTATAATTTTCCTTTCTGAGAAATCTGAATATGGGACTATTGCACAAACACGAACAATATAGTAAATGCAGTGAATATTTTATGCTTAAGCCAGCATATTCCGCTTGCGTAAAGAATCTCACAGCGTGTTTAACAAGGATGATTCGAATTGTCGTATTGTAATAAGAAACAAAAATTCTTGCCAGGAAAAATACTCAATATATATATATATATATATATACGTTTATTTTCAAGTAATCATTAAAATCTTTTCAACACGTAATATTAAGATAGATACACGTATAAATGCCTGGTACCGCAATTATAGCTACCGCGCAATCACACGTCGTTATGGGAGCGTTTGGACTTTTCATTATTTACATATCGATAAGAGGATCACACATCGTTAATGAATGTATGCATAAAATGTATATTGCTTGAAAGAAGATTGGTATAAGAAGTTTGTATATATACTTCACAAATGAAAAGTTTAAATACATTTAAATAACACAAGGCGGCCAAATTACTCATTTTAGACAAAAATAATATGCTCAAACTTACCGTACGAGTGGAAAGCACGGCACGCTTCTCTCAGGAACTGTCAAACTATTTTGACTAAATTTGTCTAGTCCAAAAGTCACATATGATATTACGTACGTTCTTCCACAGTAACAACATAAAGGTATAACGAGATAGTCGGAGGTCGCAAAACGACTACTCGTATGGCAATACTAACTGTCAGTTCAACAGATTGGATAAAAGCATGTGTCTCCATCTGGAGGAAACCGTAAAATGTTTGGAACGCGTATGAATTATTGGATGACGATTCGTAGTGTATGCGGGCCAATATATTTTATTAAAAAAAAAGAGTTAAAAGATGGAGAAGAATTAAAGTCCAAAAGATATCAGGCATATAGGAATTTCTTTTTGTTTTTTATACATTTGAGACCAGAGGAGCGGACTAAAGAGGCCCCTGTTCAAAGATCATTGGCCATTAATTATACCGTTAACAAAAATTCATTGTAAATAGCATGACTACAATAAAATCAGTTAAGAACATTATATATAAGAATATTGATCAATATAAAACAAAAACAACAAAAAAGCATAACAAATCATCAATAACAATTATACCCAAAAAAAGAAACAAAATTAAATAAACTAACAATAAGTACCATAGTATTCATATCTCGGCTCTATGAACACTTTTTTGCCAACTGTTAACCTTGGATTGGCTGTTAAGGCGTTTTTAGTTATAAATATATTAAAAACCAATCCAGGTAACACATACTGTCCAAAAGTCAATTTTAAGACGCCTCATGCCAAAGAGATTGTCTTTTAGGCATCTTAAATATAAACTTAGGATTTATATGCTGCACGAGGAAGTGAAGCATACGAAGAAGATACAGTGCTCAAATCGCTAAAATAAAAATAACTTAACCATACATTTTGAGATTCTAAAGAGACCACAGTGTAGAGCTTTTAAATATTTATAAAATTATTTCTGCTTCTTCAACTTTTGAGACGATTCCTCCATAGATTCCAGCCAGAGACTTAGTTCCTTCGAAAGTTCCGGTCGCTTAGCTTCCGGCTCAACGCCAGCAATAATTTCTGGTACTGTGACCTTGAGCCCAGTAATACTTTGCTTACTGAGAACCACAGCTCTTACGAAGTTATCCGAAAGACTGATGAACTGATGTTCCAGGTAGAAATTTCTGTCATCCCAGTAAATGAGCTGGCAAATGAGAATCACTGATATAATTTTCTGTTCATATAACGGTACGTACTAACTTAACGTACGGTAACATAGCAAAATAATCATCAGCCGATTAGGGCTTTCATAAGGCGTTTGGACCTTGCGTACCTGAGTTGTGACCTTGTATGCAGTGAATATGGGAATAGCTCGACGGTATCTAGCAGACGATGCACCCTGGACAGCACCTCCACCTTTTTTGGCAATAGCACCATAAATTCCAGATCGATCGTAATAATGGAACCGTGCAAAATCAAGTTCGCGAAGATATCTGGCATTGTTCATGTGCTTGAGAAAGATGTCGACATCTTGCGGCGTACACAAACCTAATAGTACAAAAAAGACAAAGAAAGCCCAAGATTGTAAGACAATTAAAAAGGTGGGAGAGAGTTGCCACGTGTGACTATGTGTGCCCATGTATGGTCATTATCGAGTCAAAGTTATGATGGCGTCCCATCGAACGATCCGTAGGTAAATGGAAAGTTTTCTGATAATCGTCCATTCGGACGGACTTAATTATTCCAGGATGATCAGGCGCCATGCAAATTGATACTGTTTACATGTATGTAGATAATATAATGCTCGCATAATCACCTTCCGAAACGTGATTTGATTTATGGATTAAACGGTTACTCTGACCTCAGAAACGAAACAAAAGCTTAATCAGTATTATCTAAAGGGAAGTATTATCCAAGGGAGAAAAATAGACTTTAACGAGTTTATATTACTAGTGTCAAAAAAAAGCGATTAATCCCATTTGCACTGAATAACTAAATATGGTATTTTTTTTTAAAAAGAATCCATTAGGCTCGGAAAGAATTTTTCTTATTAAAAAAACATAGTTATATAAAAAAATAATAAATATTGTGTTGTCTTACCATAGATTGTTGTCTTCTCAAAGATCTTCTTACGTTTTTGGAAAAGTCTACCATAACCAATGACAAATGCAATCCTGATAAAATAATTGACGTCAAATAGTATGTAAAGTAAAGCTATGATGGCGACGCTGCAGTAACATAACATCTTCGTATATTCTTTTTATTCGTTCTCTTTTAGTTGTACCGTCTTCAACAAATTACGTGTCCTCTATGACGATGCTGTCCACGTAACGTGCGCTGGAAGACTGAACTGAATTGAACCGATCGGTGAGAAAATATTTGTTGGTTCCATTCGTAGCGCCACCGTCGCCTTATTGAAATGTTAACATGGCGGTAAAAACATTGTAAAGATGACGTTAACCAGCAATAGGAATAAACGGAATCATGTGGATACATAATTAGCGTCACGTGTATGAAAGCGGAAACACAGATAATCAATAATTCAGCAACTCTTGTCTATATTTCTCACGAATTAAATAACCTTCTAACGGTATAATAAAACAGTATCCGATATTATAACGATCTCTAATGAGAGAACTATCTATGTAGCATAATGAAGTGTCATCGATAAAATACGTGTATAGTTATGAACACGTATCAGTAATAAAGCTAATTTCACGTAATACTCTAAGGTTTTTTGGCGAGAATAATGCCCGTGCTTATCAATTTTCTAAATTAATAAATACCATTAAAGACAATAGTCTCACTGGTGGTCCATCAGTCGCCACTATACATACTATTTATGTATATATAAATCTATATATATATGTATATAGTCCCTATATGGTATCACACGATTCATTATAGGAAACGTACACGATTTCGTCGCGCGCACCAAATGTGACACAATGAACAGTTTATAAAAGCGTATCTCCAACTTCGTTAGACTGTTGTCGTTTCGCACGAAGATGCGCATGTTGGGACGCCGTTCCTGATGTCCGACGTCGCCTCCTCCATTCGTCAGCAAGGCGTCGTCACGTTTTCCGGTTGTCTCAAGGTAGCGGACGATATCTCATTGCTCTCCAGCCATCTTGCTACTTCCGGTGGAATTTGAGGTCTGACATGCGGAATCTAAATGCAATTAAATATTATTAAAAATAATATTACGGTAATAGGAATTAGTAGTACTAACTGTTTCGTTTTCTACATATTGATAAAAATGTATTATCGAATTATCTTTGTATCTCAAACAATTCAAAAGTTATTTGCAAACTATGATCTATGGTCTATGATCAATCCAATAAAGATTATTATTTCTCTGACCAATCCATTAGATTACCAAATTATATCATAAGCATCAGATACAATCTATTATCAAGTGCTAATATTACCTGAGTAACTCCAGCTTCGACATTTTGATTCTGTTTGACCCCACGATCCATCAAAACACTAATCACAGCCTCCGCACTGCAGTCCAAAACTCTCTGTCTGCAGATTGCAATGGCTCTGACAAATCCATCACTCGGTGTGATGAATCGATGCTCCATAAAAATGGATTTGTCATCCCAATAAATAATCTGTATGTATCAAAGAGAAATTTAAATCAATAAAATACAGAGATACGGTATCACTGGTTTACAGTGGAAGAAAGTATTGGAAAAAATGTTTATAAAATTCTCAAAGTGTACGTGATGGATAATCAATTCCATGATGTCACTATAAGAATGTTAATGCATGATTATGATAATGAAGATTTTCATGGCACGTAGAACCTTGGCAAGCTACATTCTTAGAAATTGTCTGTGATATTGTGGACTATTCTACTGACAGGCCCACCTATATATTATCATAACCTAATTACTAAACGATAATCATTGCAGTGTACCAAGTCCTTATTGTTCAGGATACAATAGACTTCTTCCGAAGGGAAATGAGTCAAGATGGTTTCCATGAATGGAGCATAGGACACGCACTTGTATATTTATTCCCGGCAAATATTAGCTTTCAATTTTTCGTCGTCCTATTAATATTGCATGTATCCGTAAAGTAATAATCACAAATCCATGAAACATTATTGGTAATTCGTTATCGGTAGACGCAAATCTTAACTAATCACTTGGTAATCAAATCAGCAGATATTAATGAAGTCATATGATTACTGTCTGGAATTTTTCCTCACATTCAAATTGAACGTTATGTAATATACAAAGATTGCATACCTTGGATGTTATCTTAAATATTGACAAGGGTTTCAGGAATCTTCTATAGCGTATAGTGGCCGCACCCTGTACTACACCGGTACCCTGACTACGAATCTCACGATAAAGACTCGTCCTTTCGTAGAAGTCGACCCTGGCAAAGTCCAACTCTCTCAGGTAACGTGCGTTATTCATGTGATAGAGAAGAGTATCAACATCGGTTGTTGTGCAGATACCTGTAAAAAAATTATGAGAAAAAAATAGAAAATATTGTGACAAGTAATTTAGCCTTGAAGGACAATCACAAGATCATGCATTTACATCTTATGCATTGGTAATCGCAAAGAAAAATAATTCTGGAGTTCCGGGACTCCCAAACAGTAAGGTACTAAAAGTACATTTTTTGACTATAGCTAATACTTGAGTATTTCCGCACGTTTTATGCGGTGATGACTGAAAATAATATCGAGTACCTATGTCATATCTTATAACGACGAAAGGAAAATAAATGACAATATTTATTGGATTTTAATACAAGATGAAGTGGATTTCCATGAGCTTGAAACATTCAGAGAGAACCTTCGATTAGTCTTAAGGCTGGCCTAGTCGTGATTAGTGTCCTTGTGTAAGAGAAGCCGTATTGGAAGAAACCCTTGAAGAACTAAAATTGCTATTCCAAATTGCACGGGTTTCCATTACAAATACCGTTCTTGCGATGGGAGTGAAAATTCAAGATATTTTTTTTTTTTTAGTATCATGACCCTTAATATACCTAACGACAATAAAAATTCGCCATGACCTTTTCACAGTTCAGAAAGTGCCGAACCTGCTATGGACAATCAATATATGCGCTGGTCGTACGACACGTGAGTTGCGTGATGGTCCCTCGTGTGCAGCAATAGGTCAAGGTTTAGGTTTGATATAATTGAGCTATCGAAACTGTATTGGTTTTGATTTCAAGAATAAAAATAAAAAAGAATTTTTTTAGGTATTTAAAATAATTGAAATTAATGATATTATTACCGTATACAGAAGTCTCGTCCAGGATGTGAACGCGCTTTTTGCAAAATCGCGCCAGAAAGAGTGTAAAGAACATGCGCAAAAAGTAGTGGACCTCGAGGAGGGTGTGGAGAAGTACAACGCCACCCAGGACACCAGCCAGGACCCAGCAGGCCAACATCTTGTAGAATTTCTTCTGATAGAATTACCACGTTGCAGTTAACGGAGTTCAACGATCCTCTATCGGATTGGCGACATTCAGAGTTTGGAAAGTCGACAGTCGCAGGGTGGTTTGCACGGGGTTATCGATTCGTGCTTGACGCTCGCTTTTCCTCGTTTGCCTTTCGTCAATAAAGAGCGTCGCGACGCCGGCATCATTCTTCGATGACACCATGTACAATCTAAGGCGTGATGAGCCTCGTTCTCAATCAGGATCTATGAGAATATAGGGGCCCCGAAGACATTTGCTTGAAACCTTTTTTTTTTCGCAAACTTTTGTTTCTTCCTGTATAAGATGTCAGAATCTCTTGAGATCTCTTCCTTCGAAGGACAGATCTGTGAAGCGATCCTGTAAAAAAATTTGATAATAAAACTTCTGACGATTACACGTAAGACTGTTATTTACGTATTAAAAACTATGAGGTAAACTTTCAAATAATACGACAAACGTACAGTAAAAAAAATAGAATTAGAATTCTCTGGAGATTATCAGTGAAAGTTACACACTGAATGGAGACGATCGAATTATAGACGCATTGCGAGAATACAAACTGGTAGCTGTCACGTGGAATAAAAAAAAGAAAAAAAAATATAAACTCGACATTGTCAAATGAAATTAAATCCTTCGCCAAAAAAATGTTAACTCACACCAGTGTTGTCGCAAACAATAAGAAGAATAAACTGTAAGCTAAATAAAATCGATTTATCGAAAATTTTATAAATTTCAATCACGATATCAATAACTGTCTTACCTTACTAGAGTCTAATGAAATCCCACTGTTTGTCGTTCTGTCCCTTAAATTTAAGGGATGCTGCACGAATCAATGAAATCTTTGTATATCACGACCAGAAGTAAAATAACCAAATTTAGTTTCTCCTGGTAAAAGAACCTTGCAGCAGCAACGTTCGACCACTGTCAATCGCTGACAGTGACTGCCAGGTGAATGGCAAGCCTCCTGACAGGCTATTCTCCACTAGGAGATATCTTACCAGGTAACTGACATTACGCAGACTGATCGAGACCGTCAACTCTTGTAGAGTCAATGTTGCGCACCCTTCACGAAGCGACGGCGCTGGCGATCTGCGCCGATCTGACTGCCAAGGATTTTCCGGGTGGGGGGGGCAAAGCAAATCCCAGACGCGAAGCGGAACGATATAGGTACGAAATTGAGAATACAAATTTACCAAGTGATACGACTTTTCCTTTAGTAAAGAATAAACGTTAATACACAAGACAATAGAGCTAAATGGGTTTATATACGTCGAGGAAGTCTTTGATAATTCAGTTTCAATCACAGTAAGATAAAAGCAAATGAGATAGATCGATTGCGTTTCTGGATTAAAATTGAGTTTATCAATCATTATGTCTTTGGAAGTAGAAGTGATAGAGATTTTAAAATAGTGTGCAAAAATTCTTGATCGTATCGTATAATAAATTAATGATGTATTTATCGTCTGAAGATTATTCTGGCATGTTCTAATACTTAAGTCATTTAATTATTCGCGGCGTATTTATGTGAATCTAAACAATCAGGCTATTGGAGATTCCCAGATTCCAGCGATTTCACGTAGCAAAATTAAGCCTTGTAAGTATTCCGTGATTGCGTATTTTTTTTTGATAGCATGTATTTATGTGTAACGTATGTATATCTAAGATAAACAATCAATCAACTTCGAGTCAATCAACTGACTCCATTCGAATTAACATTCCTTGCAGGCATGAACCAACGTTACAAATACTTTTTATAAATTACTTCTGGTTTCACGTGTGCGAGATAAGATAAAAAAAATGATAAATTTTTGTTATTAAGAAAAAGAAACAAAAAAAATACAACATTCGAAGAAATTTTTATACTAATATTCACATTCAATACACAAGGTACATTTCGGTATTGCGTCTAATAAAAATAGATAGAAAGTTTTTAATTTATAACCCAAGAATAGAAACATACAATGTATATAATCTATAAGTTACTGTATGATTTTTCATAGGGAGTTTACATGTTCCAATCTATTTCTATCGTGACAGGGATGATAAGAATTTCAATGTCATAATGCTTAAACCACAATTAACTGAAATATAATACGTTAAGATTATCCATAACAATCCTACATATTTCTGTTCGTCATACCAGTTAATTGAACTGAGGCGTCGATAAAGATATTAGTAGAGGATTTCTTATTATCTAATGTACAAATTCTTAATCACTTGAACGGAAATCGCGCATACTGAGTTATCTGCCATTATTTTGTACGTTTGGGAGATCTATACCGCCAACTGATATTTGATTAAAAAATTATTTGTTGTTTGAGCATAGACAGTTCGAGACAATGCGAACGCCAGTTAAATGTGAGGTTAAGTGGTTAATCAACCCAAAGCTGGGTTTTTACAACAAAAAAATGAACGATAAGAATAAAGGTTTGACGTAATAAACGATAAGGAATTGGTAAAATATACAATAACGTCAAAAATTAGTTTTCCATTAAAGTACTAATCTCGAACTGGTACTAACAAGATGAAATTCTTTCAACGTTACAGTACTCACTTACAGATGCTTACGCATTCTTTTAGAACGAATACATTAAGCAAACGTGTATGTAATTTTTCACATGTGCGTTTGTGACCTTTACTAAATATTCTCCAAAAAAACTGCAAAACTATACATGGCGAATTGATCGGCATTGCGAAAGAGTTTACTTCGTACGTAATTGATAAGTCGAAGACACAAGACTCTCGTTAGGGGCAATTTGAACGCCAGACATGTACCGTACTACTCACACATGTCACTCCGAAGAAATCAGACATGTGTGGCCAAACACCGCGCCCGTGTTTCATCAGGAAGCGACTTTCCTGCTGATGTTTTATGGAAAACGCGAACCGTACTGTGGAATCGTAACCCTGTGAAATGATCGAAAAAAAAATAAGAGAGGGGATAGAAAAAGAAATTAAACTAGAGAATAAATATGGCACGATTGACTTGGGAATTTATTTTTTTTGATTTTGGAAAATTATACGTAATTGATAAACAATGGTGATATTGTCACGTACGCGACTTCAAGGCAAGTAGTTGGATTAAATATGTAATTAGTGGAATAGAGTCAAGACTTTTCCAGGTGAGTAAGTATCCGTTACCGTAATTCCGGCACGGATTCCCCGCATCTTAGTCACAAAAAAACTACAATCACTTTTATCGGCGTTAAAGACTGCAGATTTGCTGAAATGCAAATTTCGTAATCAAGTCTTTTTTATTTTCTTATTTCGTACAAAATATATTTTAAGTTATAACACGAGTATTCGAAACTTTTGTGGAAATTTTCATTCATACACGGACTATGAAATTCACGATAAAATTTACCGTAGAAACCAATAACCGTAGGATATCGTTACCATTTCATTACTTATTGATTATGATATACGATGTTTTGAACGGTTAAAAATAAATTTTACAGTGCACACGGTTAATATTTTTACTTGCAAGTTTTACTGCGTTTCACAATGTTAATGTTGTTTGTGGTTGACTTCAAAGGTATGAAAAGTAAAGTGCACTTGACGTTAAAAGCTATACTTTTAAACTCCATGCTTTCAAGTTTGAAAAATTTTACCGTACACTTCAGTGAAAGCTGACGTATCATTCTTACTTTTTAGGATGTTTTCGGGAATTGTTCTTAAATATATAGGTAATATGTTATGAAATGCCGTGATGTCCCGTGATTACCATAAATTTCATTGTAATTTTTAATGTAAAATTTTCTTCGTGTACCACTGCAATTCTCACTGAGAGTGTTTTGTAAGTAGTAACTACTGTAACTAAGTAATTAATTTTATTGGAACTTTGTTCATCCTTAATGATTAATATCACATGTAACATGTGATACATAATTACACATTCTTTACAAACCTGTCTTATGCCTTTATTCGTAGCCCTTGAAAAATTCTATGACAAACGGTTTGTCATCAGGTCCATAAGGTGTCAATGGAAGATCATAAGGAATAGGAAATACTGGCACATTATCAACAGCATCTTTGATTGGAAAAGTTTTGCCTCCCGTCTTATGATAAAAGAATAAGATTAAAGTAGCAGACAAAATGTCATCAGTGTTTATCAGACTGATAAAATTGATAATGAAATTGATACTTACAATAATTGATGGTACAAATGCCACTCCAATTTCATAGCTCATTATGAAATGTGAATACCGATGCTGCCCCCAAGCGGCTTTACTGAGATTTGCACTTGTTAATAGGAACCACGAAATCTCTTTCATATCGGGTGACATTCTAGTGTAGCATTTAATGTGCGGCATTGCTTTATCGCGTGCTGTACTCTGGGCTTTCCATTTGCTGTAAGAAAAAAAGAATTAATATTTTCACAATGCCAATAACTATTAGTTGAAAAACAAAAGATACTGACTACATATGATTTAAGATCCAACGCTGCTTATTATGAGTTTCTATACTGTACAAAAAACAGGAGGAGCCTTCTCGTATGTCATAGCTGTTCTTGAAATTTTCAATAGTTGGATAGATAAAATGGAATTCCGGTTGGTCAGTGAGACCTTGGCGTCCCTTCTCGTTAGACATACAGGTAACAATTTCCTTTTGAAGCCAACTGGAGTACTGGGGTCCTAAATTACCAATACTGGAGGATACTGCGACAATGGGCCAGTATGGAGAATCCCGAGGCATGTTTACATGTTGAGAGAGGACTGCAGCTAACTTTTTATGTCCCCAGGAGTTAACTTCGCGTTCTTTGTGATTTCCTGGCACTGACGCAACCAGAAAGACATTGACCGATGAGAAATCTGCTCGTCTGATAAGACTAATCCAATCGGTCAGTTCGGGAATTTTATATTTGATCAGATATTGCTGTATATCCCACTTGAATTTTGTTGGTGATTCGCCATCATTAGGATTTGCGTCTTCTGGTAATGAAGGCAGATGCGGTGACATCCAAAGCCTATTGAAAATAATAAGTCATTTCTAGTGCCGAATCCGAATACAATAAGGATTGCATGTATTGTATTCGAAAATACTGATTTATATGACATTTTTATTGCAAGTAATAGCGTACCCTTGAGTGCGGTTCTCCCAATCATCCGCATACAGATTGGCTGTACTCACAACAATCCTAATACCGCCATCTTTGTATTTGAGAATCATCAATTTTGAATGATGACAACCGTAAGCAGTAGGCATTTCTACGCGATGCATTTTAATATTAGGTGGAAGTGATTCCGTATCGGCTCTGTCGCCATAGAGAATAAGCATATCGGCCTTTTGAGCAGCCAGAAGATACTGGAGACATAACCAACCAACGTCGACGACAAATGTAAGTTGTAAGGAGGACTCTATCTCGCCCAAGCTGATGTCAAGTATTTCCGGAAAGGAAATCGAATTGGTCTGATCGTAAGTCGCATGGCATTTTTCAACTCTTGTTAGAAAGAAATGATATGGTGCAGAGAGAGCAAACTTCATGCCAAATTCTCCAAACTTAGCTACAGATATTTTGTGACCATGACCTTTCATCATGGAAATTGTTTTTTCTCTCAGTGCCAGTCTGGCATCCTGAGAGTCGCAAGAAACCATTTTGTCCACTAGTGACGTTCCACCAGAAACATTTTGATTATCTCTGTTTTTACTTTTTTTCGTCTTACTGTTCCCAGACATACGATCTTCTTCGTTTGCACTTGATCTCTTTGATCCTGATGAAGTGTTTGGTACATTGTTATCATTACTCGCGCTGGATTGTGTTCCTAATCTTGGTTTGGGAGTAAGTTTTGATAATTTGACCTGCAGTGCAGCAAAGGATATTTGATCTCTCTCTCGCTTCTCTTTTAGTACAGTTTGAACAATACGAAGTTGCTGAAGTAACTCACGAGGGTCAGGGCTTTCAAAGCCAATGTTGTCGGGAACCACAACATTATCATCCAATTGATTAATAACGAGGCACTCGACTGCAAAGAAATATTGAAATAGCCCATTTTGACAGTAGATTGCTTACACTGATAATAAATCAAAATATATTTTACAATCAGGGTGTGCGAGCTCTCGAAAATGGATTGGATTTTTCCTATAACACTTGTACTTGAAGGGACATTGCTTATCTGTAAAATTCAATGTACGTTATTTACCAATCAAAATATAACCTCAAAAAATCATAAGCTTACCTCCAGGCGTACTATCTTTTTCAACGGATCTGCCGTTCATTTCGATGCCAAAGTGGAAGTAGCCCTTAATATTTTAGAGCAATTTATAACGTAATTTCTAACGTATGGCAGTGTTTTAGACAAATAATGATGTACTGTAAATATAAATATTACACGTTTGACATTCAGAAAAAGTTCAGAAATTATTCAATTTTACCAGAACAGAAACATAACATCACGTGGTACAACAGAACGAAGTATTCTTCTTCCTTTGTTCAACGTGCGTTGTATAATTACCACTAGATGTCACCGTAAGAATATTGAGCAAGGATTGAGGCTGCATACCACTTTTACAAAGTATGTAATTAAATTTAATACTCAGTTTTTAAAAGAATAATTTCAAATTAACCATAGTTTTCCCAGATATCATTCATATATTAATTTAGTTCATAGTAGGTACTAAGATACTCTCATCTTTGAAAATAATTCAAGATTTCCAAAATCCTAATACGACGCCCTGTTCACAAACGCGAATTCAACCTTCAAAAGAAATTACAATTGGAAGCAGGCATCATAAAACAATATTATTGGCCACTTGAAACATCGCAATATTTCTAGTTAGTGCCAGGATCTCGACGATAACAACCAGATTAATGGTCCAGGAAGTTACGATTCTCCTCCCCAGTTATCGCGCAGCCATCTTGTCAGTAGGCTTACAAAATTCTATTTGATTCATGATATATACATAATAAAGCATACAAAAGAAAATTAAAAAGAGCAAATGAATAACAAAAACACGAATACCAAGTAACGAGTTGATTATTCGTTAACGTTCTACGTGAAAGTCAAATGGTTTTCACTTTCAAATTTACATAATTGATCCCATTTTAGACAATGGGCGAACGACGTAACAAAGAGAATTTCGAATGTTTCGTTAACGAAATTTCATAAATATCTATAGAAACCTTTTTGAGACAAAACAGTAATAATGTCTCAATCTACATACAAGTTACCAGAACAGAGAAATAATTCCTAAAGGACAAAACGATCTGTATAAATATGAAGTGGTAAAGCGAGTGGTAAAGGATCTGAAATTTTGACCATACTCCTGTTAGAAAAAATAAGTAAATATGAAATCCATTATTGAATTTAGGAGATGAATTGATGCGAAACGGTTCGATAGCAGAAAGTCACGAGGAAGAGTATTTTCAATTAATCTCCGAACTACCGTGAAGTCTATAGCAAGAGAGGTAACCAAGCGTTCTTCTGGTAATCATCCCTTAAAGGTAATTATCCCAGAAAATACACCCTATTTACCATCCACCTGATTTCTATCCCACAGCAAAATAAATAAACGATGATGAAATATTCCAAAGCGATTCTCGTGTTTCGTGTGAGAAATAATCATTCACGAAGTCATGATAAATCAAGAAGTTTCACCAGTCATGAAAAATCGATCACTTCATACCACTGTCACTGATATACCTATACGTTCGCCTGTACTTATCATGTGGATTAAGGAAGACGGAGTCAATTTCGTGGAGACGCGTTTTCTCGATAGACCGATAAACCGATAGACTGATAGACTGACTCTATACCAAGTAAGTACATACTGAAATGAATGCAAGACTATATATGCATGTAGCGAATGGAGATTGCTTTTTCGCGGATCTGAGATCATAAGCGATTTTGGTTAAAATGGGAAATACTCTGAGCGTAATGATACCGGAACGATATCCGGGCATAAACGTGGAGAGCTTGTATGAATCCTACACCGAAGAGGCAAGATTCGATTTCGCGAGTATTGTAAATGTAACGAATTACTTCTCTTCTATTGCATCTGTCACATCGACCATTTTCTCGTTTACGTATTTTTCTTTTTCCTTTTTTTTATTTTACTGTGGAATATGTACATTCTTTCGGTCAAACAGAAAAAAAGTTTTTAGTGGAGCAAACTAATTTCCGTTCAGTAAAATTGCATCAGAGATTTATTTTGTCCAGTTTAATTTGTCTGACAGTGAATGATATTAACTACTATCAGCTATATATTTACACAAGGGTTGTGTACATTTTTGATTAATTAAAATGTAGTTTTAAATAGAAAAATATAGTGAGAAAATTTTTAGACGCAAAGAAAGATCTTCTAGGGTTTTAAGGCTAGTTTATAGAAGAATGACCGGGCAATCTCATCCTTTTCATCCCCTATAATTTTCTTATGATTCACTGCCCCCGAGGAAAGAGGAAGAAGCGGAAGTCGACTTAAAAATAAAAAGGAAAAGAAAAAACTTCGTATAAGAAAGAAAAAAGGAAGGAGAAGTTCAGCTATGGAGAAAGAGAGAAAAAAAGGAAAATCACCCTGACGATTCCGCGGCTTCCCTTCAGCGCAAGGGTAGTAAAGGATGGACGCATCGTAGGAAGGTTAGAATGAGATGAGGGTGGTAGGAGAGCGACGTCGTGCGTCGCGACGCCCGTTCGCTCAGTCACCGCCCAGGCCGCGTCGTGAGCTATACCCCGCATACAGTTTTCCACCCTTATGCACAACAACCCCGAGAATACCTGTGTCTAGGGACTAGTCGTGTCAATTTCTAAGAGGTTAAAAAGAATTATTAAAAAAGAGGTTGTTCAGTTAACAAATTACCTAGTGGCCTAAAGAGCAAAAATAATCAAAATAACACCCCCTATACGTATTACGTCCTTTAATATTATCACCGGCAAACTACCCTTAAACGGACTTGGATAACACACGATAATTCAATTAATATATCAATACGAATTAATTCACGTGTTATGTGTCTGTGATCGGAATCCTTTAGAAAGAGGACGAAGGATTCTCCAAGAGTTACACGGAGCTCTCGCTAAGGATAACTCTAGTGACCATCAGTGAACACATCACGGGCGTTGATCGTCCGCACCCTCGACTCAAGACATCCCTTGTAATCCTTTCCTCTGGAGGCGCTCAGAAGACAGTCAAGATCCATCGCTGCCAGGAGATGTCGAAAAGTCAAGGTTAGAATTACAGAAGATCCTCTTATTCCTACCCTTCCTTTCTCTTTCATTTAGTGTTATCGAGAAGAAAGAAAGAATTTTTTTCTACTATATTCCAGATGCTTCCTCCTCTTTCCTCATTGTTCTCAACTCTTTTTCTGTTTCTGTTTCTTTTTCAGAATAAAACATACGCTTTTCATAAACCAACCGCAACAATGGTATTACGATAAACACCTATAAACCAGAGATGAAAGCTTTTTAGTCGCCATATCAATTTACTAACACATTGACAACAATAATGAACAATCCACAGTTCCGTGTTACGTAGTGGTAATCGATATTAATTTTACAATCTCTTCATTTTGTTCCAATTTTTTTATTTTTTTCAGTACTGCATTCATCCTTCACACGATCATAATTCTCTTGACATAATTGCTTTTTATCACCTAGTCACGTTCTACAAATTGATAACAATAAATGATCTATTATTGTTTCCACTCTGTAATAACTGTCATCACCACTCTCTCAGAATTTCTCGCAACTCTTTTTCCTTTTATAATTCTGTCATGAAATGTGTGACAATGGTGGACGTGTGATTGGAATATCCAACGTAAAATCCGTGTTATCAGTAAAGCGCAATCACAGATCACTGATAGCGGGACTTTATTTATCTCCGGCGTTTCACGCTTCAATATTATACAGTACAGAGACCTATCAATTTTTATAGATCATAAATATCGTCTAGTATGCATAAATATAAATGCGTGCATTGCTCCAATAAATGCGAAATATAATATAAGATAAGAATGAAGTCAATTCTAACTTGATTTTGACTCTGCTAGGGATTTCATGAGGTTAGAGACCCTATATTAAAGTTTACTAGATTTTCTTAAATGCACCATAATATAGTAATGTCAAGACAATTGCATGCGGTGTTATAATTGTGGCATTCTTGCAGATAGGGCTGTTTAATAAAGACAGGGCGCCAGTGTGGAAAAAAATAAATATAAAAAGAATGAACTAGCCAGACAGATCATCAGGAGTCTATGATATAAAGACAAGCGTTCTTAGACTGTCTTATGAGCGGAACGCACAGGAATTTCAGTATGGGATTAAAGCTGTGAGTAGGTACGTGATTACGTCATGTGTACACATATGCATGTGGAAGCTGCGTAAAAGTAGAATATACATCCACGTACGTGGTAGTATCAAAGAAGATCGAAAAAATTTATTTTCACCAAATACTCTAGGTATAACGGCCAGATAAGATGATAGTAGATATACCTAGTCTCCACAGCAGGAGAGCCATAGTCAAACCACCACTGTTATGCGAAAAAAAATAAAAGAGAGAAAAAATACTTGTGCAAAAGTCTGCGTGACTTCACGAAACGGAGAGAAATAAACTGGACTTCCTGGAACGTCTGGAGAATATTGTTAGGTCTCTATTAGAAAAAACTGGTATGTCTTTATGAGCGCACAGCGCTATTTTCATCAACCATACGTCATCCCTTTCTTTCTTTCATCTTATTATTTTTTCTCACCATCTGTTACACGTATTTAGGTTTGCAAACTCGTCCCGTCGTCAGATCTTCGGGCTTGGTATAGAGCGGAATTGAATTAACCCTTCGTGCAAACCGCATTCGATTTAAGCGTGAATATCTCGAAGACCCACATTATTTCTTCTTCGAATCTTCATCTTCGAAAATTATTTTGGAAAGCTTCTCAAAAATTAAAAGTGCGACAGATATTGGTACAATGTTCATATCTAATTTATTGGAAGATTGGTGCATGTAGTATATACACATATGACAATCAGCCTGTCTATCACATATGTGACCATATGGAAAATATTTGAATGTGAAAGTTGAATGAGAATATAGCAATAACGAGCACGCTACGTACTATTTAACGCATGTGAAAATGTCAGTAGCTCCTATGAGGATCGCGTAGCAATAAATTTTCATCCACTCTTCAGTCAGTCACATTATTTCTCTATATTTTCACCTGTTAATTAACTTGCAAGCACGATGGCGTGAAAGCACCATTCAATTAGAGGGCGTAAACTATTACCTTCTATACGCATATATCTCAAACACAGAGAGCCCCTGGTGACTCGTTTTGAAAATAAAAGTGAAAGGAAAAGAATAGTTCAAATAATCTGTTGTGACTGCACCTTATTCTGAAATATCTTTGTCAATGGCATTGCCGATGGACATAAGTATGTATAGTATAGTCCGTCTAGGAATTTAATGTTTTTTTTTGACAGGTCGAAAACTATGAAATTTTTAATAAGCTTCGGATAAAATTTTCATTAAAAAGCATGTAGATGCGTCATTTTCCACTTAAATATATTATACTTTTCTCCTTCGCCACATATTCTACTCATTCTATGGTAAACCATGTGCGGTTTCATTGTTTTTGACCCGTCAAAAAAGCACATTGAACTTGTGGACCGACTATATGTCCGTAACACGTTAAGCAGCATTATCTATGAATATTCTATGTACTGATAACGAGTCAAGTATTCTATTGTGCATTTACCTAGATCCATTTTTCGTGGACTCTGTGTAAGCAATAGACAAAAAAAGCTAGGGCGTGCCTGCTGCTTTAATATTTATGCTACAATTATTACTAGCGTTTTTTAAACATAATGATTTATTGGATTTATGGCAACAGAACTCACTAATTAGACCGAAGATCTTAGACCCAATCTCTGTCTGTATAAATTATTTTTTTAGAATTCTTTCAGCTTACACTAAACTCTGGATATAAGTACTACATGTAGATAAAATTGTACCTAAATGGCACTTAATGATTTTAACTAATTACTGACATTAATAATTATTAGGGTTTGTCTTTTTCTGTGTTATCGTATAGGTACGTTCAACGCCGTGTTATCGCTGTAGTTAAATAATAGCGTCTTATCACGCGACTATCTATTTTCTCTTATACCCATTGTATTATCAACTCCTGCGTTCCTAACAGACAAGAGAGAAACTTTCTCTATGAATATTTCTAAAAGATCTATTTATCCTCAGTGACTATTTTTATCTCCATCTCTTTGTCCTATACCGAAAGAATTCATCGCCTGATAGAAAGGTATTACGGAGTCTATCCGTGCTCTGCTTGCAATATTATGCAGAGATATACGAAGCTCATTTATATGCATTTTCGTATATAATATCAGACAGGACCGTATGAACATGACATTGCGTGATGGTCGAAATATCAGTCAAAATTTTTAAAACACTGTCCTCCATTACTTATCCATTAGAGAGAAGGCAATTATGTATAATCATATAAAACAATATAGAATTGCATACAAAAAGATAAAAAAATTGTCCCCATCCGATTGGATGTAAAATTTTACAAAGATACACTTTGAAAATGTTACATTCTAGACGAATGATGTTTCTTGACATAAATGTAATGAATTAATTTATGGATAAAATTATTAATTGAGAATATCATCAATATATGTATATTTTATATTTTCATAGTCAATTCTTGTAAAAATTTAGTTTCGATCGATTTGATTATATATGTATATTCATATTTTACCGGGTAAAACAGGAAGTCCATAAGTATTATTAATAAAATATCTTCACTTTGCATGTACACTGACAGATGGTACATGGATGTATAAGCATCTTAGCCTTCAGCCACGTGCAATCCTGTATACAGTGTCGCAATGTAAATTCACATAAGATTATTATAGCTGCTTGCCAATCACTATATACGTATTACAAGTAGGTAGACAAGCATGAAGCTTACTTGAGGTTACCAACGCTTCTGTTTACGTAAATATGACGTTACGTTTGCCGAGTCAAGAGACTCGTCCGAAGCTCGATTAAAGGCAGTACCGTTTCTCTCTGATGTTGAATCGGTTTCTCGGATTCCTCTTTGAAGGCGAAGGTATGCGGTCTTTATAATTTCGTACAGGCTCGAGGCGTTTCGGCAATTCTCGTGCAAGGTCGGAAATCGCCGAAGCGTAAAACGTGGAAAGTTCGTGACGCGGGAAATTGATCATATAGAAATTTGCGACGTAGAATGAGAAATTGAAGCGTCATCTTTTAATTAAAAGGGACGGCTTATTAATAAAGATTATTACCTAAAAATTCTAGATTAATCTTAATTCCTAAAGTTACGGGGCGCTCCACTTAGTTCTTTCTTTAATCTTTTTTGGACATAATGATTTTTCATTGTAACGCTCGTGCTCTACTTTTTGTATCATCGTGTGCTTCAGGACTTGCCGGTCCTTCCCGCTCCCAATAGTTTTTGACATTATTGCGTACGAGCCTCAGTGATATGGCAAATTTGAGAAAATCACGAAAGCATCCTTCCACCCATGTGCACGTGATTTGTAGAATTTTATCGAGATTTTATATACCAAGTAAAAAGATTTAGTACGAGTATCTGACGATCTACAGTGGATAAAACCGTTTGATACGTTTCAACAAAAATCACGTCGAAGTTGGAAATCAGGAAGAGAACCGGATGCTGAAAAAGATGATAAAACTGCTTGAACCTTGTGGGGACATTCTGCAAAGTATCCTTCGTGAGGTCTTTCGACTTTCAGGAAATTCTAGAATACCCTAGGATCTATATATGTATATACCTATATAGATATCTACTGAAGTTGTGTGTGGATACGAAAGAAAAAGAAAAGAAAAAGAGGACACGGAAAAAAAAAGTGGGAAAACAGTAAAAAAAAACCACAAGTGTCTTAGATTCTACGAAGAAGAGTGCCCGGTGGTGAAAACTTAGAAAAGTCGTAAGAGACGAAAAAAAGAGAAAAGCGATAATGAAATAGAAGGAAGATGCTCCGAAGGAATCAGCAGGAGATCGGACAGTGAGGAAAATGGAAGAGCCGTTGAGTTAGAGTCGGACATTTTTCAAATTTCTCCAAAGTGCAGAAGGATATTGGCCGCAGAGTTTTCTACAAGATTTTTTGTCCTGTTCCTCTTCTCTTTTCTGATCTCATCAACCGATTCACGATGCCTCCCGTTCAACTGTCTCCGTCACCTTTGAACGGCCAATCACGACGCTTTACGAATGTCTAAAACAAACATGTGATGAAATTTGAAACTAAAAAAATGTTTTACCCGACTACGACCATGCTCCATCCCTGCAACGCGGGCGAAAAGTAATGAATTTTTGACCAGAGGGAAGAAAAAGTGATTTTCCGGGCAAACAAGTGATTATTGCGGAAAGACAAAAAATCTAAATAAAAGAAATGAGATATGAATCTACGCCTATATAATATTGTAACGTTGTGCCGTTGCAGGCATAAAAATATAGTTATTTAAAAATAGTCGGCTAAAAAGTAGTATATGCCACACGGGAGGAGCGCGGATTTTCACCTCGTGCTCGTGTTTCTCTCGCTTCGCTCGGGCAGCAAATCTCGCACTCGGCGAAAATCACGCACTTTCCTCCCTAGTGACGTAAAGTGCTATTATCCTTGTATCAATAGTAATAAATAATTTTATTAGATATTATTATTAAAAATATTATTATTACTCTAATACTAAACAACGTCCTACAGACGCATAAGGCAAACCCACCCTTAGAAACAAATACTGTAAATGCTCAGTGCAAGACTCTTATCAATTATCAGGAACAAAACAATCGACAGTCATTGAATGAGCTTGACGCCATAATGGTTGTGCGAGATAGGAAAACGTTTTGCTTCCGTATCTACAGAACCATCCCCTTTCGCTATTTTCATCCCCCCCCCCAGAAATACACTCACATCGTACATGACTCTTCCCTTCTACAAAACCACCCCTATCTGCGCGATGTCATCGTCTCTCGCTTGTGTTGCAGCTCTACGTACGTAAGTACATGATATAGGGGATGAAACAAATACACCTTCTGTCGATAAGAGCAGTTTGAAACGATATGTAAATATATATATGTATAGTGCATACATTTTAGCTGACTATCCCTACAGCATACAAATTTTACATGGCAATTTATTGTTGCATACGAAACCTAATTGCATAATGTACGAATACATTTTTTGTATAAGAAAAATTGTGCAATTCGAACAAGAGTCAAAAAGATTGATACCATATTTTTGCAATAGGGGTTGAGAAACTCTGCCTCGTAAAGTTTGAAGGGGGGGGTTTATTTTATTAGCGTTCAAGGAACCCGTCGGTCCCGCGCATTTACACTGGCTTTGTCAGTGACGACACTTGCCGTTTATATTCCATGACGACATAGAAACATATGTACATGTACCCAATGTATAGCTATAGACATAATATGTGGAAAAGGGGTACGTCAAATTTATTTCGTGGGATGATCGATTTTCTTACTCCCTTGGACGAGGGTTGTCGTACAACCCTCAGTCCTCTTGTCTGCCTTTTTATTTTTTCTACAGTTTTTCTGTAGCTATGTTAACAGCGGACAAGCAATTAAAACGTGAATGATAATTTGTAGAGTTAAGAATTGAGAGATCTTCATTTCTCTTCTCTCTTGCCAAGTAGGTGCCAGAGAGCGTCGCGACGCCAGAGAGCTGTCGCGAGCTGGATCTTTATGTCACTGGTTTTTGTCGACCGTTTTGAACTAATTTTTTTTTTAGGGATCAGGGCTTGAATTCGTCTTTGTCTGTTATATATTTCCAGAAACTCTGTACGTGTCTTATTTTAAGTATGAGATTTGAAATTTTTTATTATTAAAAATAACTTTCTGGAAACTAAGAATTTTATTGTGAAAGAAAAAAAAACATTTTTTATTCTCTTCACTCAACTCAGTACGTCCAACAGCTTGAAAGTTATTTTCCAAACTCCAACTGTAATATTTCACAAAAATGTCAAGCGGATTGGAAACTTTGACTACTTCATATTTTCACTTGTAGACTGTTTTTCAAGCATTCCAATAGTTGTGTCGAAATATTAAATAGTGGGCGGTTTCAGTTTTTTTATGGAGATTTTAGAAAACTGTCGAAAAATCTAAACAACATCCAAATTCCAATAATTTATTTCTCATCTGGACAGGGATAGACACGAGCCTACTCGTTCCCATGAGAGCTTCGAAGGCGCCGCGACGCATAGTCGAACAACGCCCCAGACCGACGCCTCCCCATTGATTCTCTCAACCCCTAACATCAGCAGGACCAGTCACTTTCCCGGAAAGAGTTTCCCGGAAATTCGACTAGAGAGAAGAGGGAAGATTCAGGATACAATCGAGGAAAAGTGTAGTAAAATATTAAGGATTCTCTACCACGTGTTTATATACCTATACGTTCATATGTGCTCATATATGTATACAATATCTATATTACGTACGTCTGGTTTATACCTTTTGCGTTTACTACTTGACCGCCTATAGCAATAGTTACAGCATCGTAAATCGCGAGATGAAAATTCGCTTGGTGGAAAATGGGCATTAAAAATTTCTTTAAGAGCCGTCGAAGCCCATCGTGAAAGTGGGATAGGAAAAATGTGAGCCGAGTTGAGAAAAATGGCAGTGAGAAAAAAAGAACTGAAGAAAAAAGGAAATCGAGAAAGAAACGCAAAGTTTCTCGTTGGCTGCGTCGGAAAGCGTCGATACGGGTTTGCGCAAAGAGAAAGAAAAGAATGAGGAGCTAAAGATAAAAAGAGAGAAAAGAGTATAGAAAAAGAATGAACGAAGAAAAATAGCTGCGGAGTCAAAGTTGAGAAGAAGTTTCATCATCCCTTTGAGAAAGTGTTCGACCTTTTTCTTATTAATTTTTTTCACATCCCTGGTCGTCCCTTTTTTTTAATTCTTTATCTGAAGTACGCAGATTGTGCAGTACACCAAGGTTCGGTTTCCCTTTCGAGGATGGGACTGCGCATGCGCGGACGCGCTATTGGCTGAACGCTACTGGCGCGTGTAGGTGCTTTCGAATATACGTTTTCCAAGAGGTGTCGGGACAAAATGAAAATACTTTACGAAACAGGCACGAAAAGAAAATTTGTTACATAAAAGGTGTCTGTACGAAGTACGAAAGCATTTGGCAAGTAATGAAAATTCGATTTTCTTGGATACTGAGAAAAGTTTACACCTGGTACCATGTAAAATAGAATATTCAATCGGTTTATGAATAGGGAATATTGAAAATAGGGAATCTGACGGTGTCGTTAGCGACGTAGTTCTTTGTGCAAAAATCCTGATCGTAGGTTACGCGAGCAAACGGAGCAAAAAATATGACGGGTAACATTAGCAAATCGCGAATCAGAATTCGCAAGTAACAATATGTATATACCATGTGAATAAAGTGAAATTCGCTGACATTTTGAAATTGATATGATAAAATTTCTCGGATCCACTGATAATAATAATCTAATTCGCAAACAAGTATTATTGAATGGAAGAGACGTGATAAGTATGGGAAGCTAAAAAAAATTAGAATAAAAAATTTTTAATATGCAAAGTAGGAGTCTGTTACCTGTTCGGTCGATAGATATCAATTTGGTATTCTTTCCTGATATAAATGACTATTTCAGAAAGGTTTCTACCCTTAAAGAGAGGATTAAACGAAAGTCGTGCCTGAGCGCGAAGTTACTGGTGCTTTAATTAAATGTCCTACGAATATCGCAAGGATTACGAAGACGGAGCGAGGAGGGGTCGTTGGGTGGTTGAGGGGTGTGAGCCTGACTTTATTATCCGTTCCGAGAGTCCAGAATAGAGAATGAGAGTTCTCTGGTCCTGGCATTGCTATTTCCTGACCGCAATAACGGGCTAAGCCTCTCAGGTAATTGGGTATGTTTCTTCTGTGTTGGTTGGCTGGTGACTTCAGGGTCAAATCTCCTGCCAGGGTCTTCATTTTATCCTCTTAGCCGGTGGGGGTTGCTGTCGGTTGACCCAAACAAGATTTTATTTAGTTGGTTCATCGAGCAAACATAATAAACCAAGTTAAAAATTCATTTGTCAATGTCCAACATTCATCCCCCTTTTCTGGGTTGCCAGCTAATTACGGGTATAGTGATTACACAAAAAAATTCTAACAACAACCCCATGTCTTATTAAGGGTCTTGATAATCGTAACGAGCTACAAAACTTGTTGCTCTAAAAGCTGTCCAACAGGACGACCGCAATTACTCTTTCGATCGATCGTGTACCCGAATAAACTGGACAAATCACTCTCGTCATCCCAGTAGCGGGCAGACGAACGACCCCCCGGCAACATAACGCTGAGTTATCGTGTACCGAGAGAAATAGTTCATTTTCCGAAATCGGGGTAGGGCTGCTGGAGAAACAATCAGCAAAAAATAGAGGGAGCGGATCAGTCGGCCATTTTTACCAGTAAGGACTGATGATTGGTATTTAATTTTTTTTAAAACTACAAATGCGTTTTAGTTACTAACCTAACCTAAGTAACTCGAAAGCTAAGCGTCCCCTCATTTTTCGTAACCCCTAACATAATCTTGCTCGCTACCCTAAGTTACTATTCGTGTAGGATAATCTTACGTTGTACCGGAGAAAGGGTGGTATTTTGTCATTTGTAGAAATATCATTCTTGACATGTATTTTCTACATTCCTTATTGACATATCGTCAGAAGCCTGTTATCCCGGCCGCTCCTTATCTGGAAATCCGATCAACCGGAGAAAAGGAAAGAAAGAGACAAAAAAGGAGTGAAAATGGGGAAGGTAGAAAAAAATAAAACTAATCCTATCCCTTCTTTGTCCTCGTCATTATTTTTCGTGAGGACAAGTGCCACGGGATATAAGGGTTGTCGCCAATAAGAGCAGCTTCGACAAGATTGCGATATGATTTCTATGTAATAAATTATTTTTCTCTCTGCCTCGATATTCGTACGATATTCTCTGTCGAAACACGCAGAATTTGTCTGTGCAGTTCAGCGTTCTCAAATCCACTGAAACAAGTCTGATCGTTAGGAAGCAAATCGTTAAGATCTGTATCTGCTATCAGAAGAATCTAACGTAATAATTATTCAGAGCAAAAATAAGAAAGATTTTCTTTCCTTTTCTCCCTGTAAAAATAGAATTTCATATTGAATACTTTCACTGTGCAAATAGCATCTACCATATATCCACGCAAGAGCTACCTACCCGCTTTAGTTTCTCTGACGCAAAATGTCGTCAGTATTAATCGTGTGATATGGGACCCCCTGCATGCCGACCCAGTCCACAAGTAATCACTCATTTAATATCGTCCAACACGAAGATCAATCCGTTGTTAGAACCTTTTTCCGGATTCGCACTGTATCATGCAGTCACATAAAATTTATTAAAGTCCTGACAGTCTCACGTGGATAAGGTTAGTAGTAGGTCGACATAGCGGGTCGTCATAATTAGCACTACAATTAAGAGAACTCGTTAATTATCACAGTAAAGCTCACGTACCACCATACGCGCTCATTGAAAAAAAAGCAGCAATCAAATAATACCTGAATGTCGCTACGAATATAAATTTTACAAATTTCACAGCATCCTTTAATCATATTAATTACCATAAGGTGTATCGGGTGTCACGCTATAGATATTTTAAATGTATGAAAGATGTGCGTTAAGTAAGTCGATTTAAAAAGTCGTGTTTGATTTTTTAAAGAAAATATACAGATATATTAATTCTCAAGTTCCAGGAATCAATAGTCAATCGCGTATCTTTTACTGGGGCTTTTGGGGGCCTCCTACTACTCTCTTTGATGAGGGGCTGCGGGAGGGTGCCTTTTAGACGTCGGCCTCGACGAGTGATTTACTTCGTAAACAGTTAGCGGCGCCGTTACTGTGTACGGACCAGTACTTTCGACGTGTGTAGGTTTACGCATGTACACGTATTTACACGCACTTATACTTAGGAAATTTAGACGCCGGGGCGTACCAATCGCATAGGTCCCTTTCGTTTCTCAACGATTTTCCCTGGCTGGTTTATATATAGAGTGGTCAGAGTGGCCAGATGCCTGGGTTGCCTGCATCGTACACGATGCTGCCATTCCTTCTGCTAATCTTTCTTTCTTTCTTATCTTTGTGATGATGGCGATTGGAAATAAATGTAATGGATTGAAGTGGATTTGATAATTGTACGAGGACTCAAGAATTTTTTTAATAGTCCTGACAGAGAACTTTCATAAAGGAATAGAAGTTTAAGATATTGTACGTTACAAAGACGAAATATTTTTTATAGGGAATTTCGTATTGTAATTTGTAAAACGTGGAATTACAAGGAAAACTGTGTAAAGCGAAAAGAGAAATTTTTGGAAAAGAGTTGTTCAGAAGAGAATTATAAAGTTTTAATACAGCTGTTCTCGTATGGTACATTGTTGAACACGGATCAAAGTTTGTAGCGTTGGATGTTATAGATATTGTACAGAATTTTGATTTGACGGAACAGAAGTCTAAAGTGTCCTTACAAGATTCTTCAAATTTACCACAATCTGTAGTTTAACAAGGCAAACTTTTTATCTCTTGTCCGTTGTCACTTTTCAGCGACTTGCAGAACGCAACTAAAGTTTCGAGTACATACCGCCAGGTGGACAATCGCTTTGTCAGATCTCGCTGTCAGATACATGTATCTGGCTGCAGAAAGGTAACAGGCGAACAAAATTAATGGTAAAGGTATACGAAAAAGATACAGTCATAAGTGAACATACAAATTTCCAGAGCTATCAAATTGTGAGACTACCCGACTGTGTGACTATTCAATGATTCAATGGAGGCGTGAGGCCGCGTGGGTGGCAGTGAATTCGGCACGTTTTAATGTTTACGTGTATACACTATCCTCTTCTGGGGCAGATCGAAAGACGCCTTCAAGAAATTCCGAGCTTTCAGTTCCAACATCGCGGCGAAGCCAGCCGGTACGTCCGGTTTGGTTGTCGCCGGTTTTGTTTATCGCAAAAGTCATTCGGTCGTGGGATACCCGTTACGTCATATCGCTTGCGCATGCGTAAGAAGCGAAAAGGAAGTGGGCGAGAAAGAGAAAGAATGAAAGGTAAAGTGAGAGAAAATAAATAGTGAAAAGGCAGAAGCAGAAAAAGAAACAGAAGATTCGTACTCGGTTGCGTTAGTTGGCCAGTTTTTTTTTTTTGAACCTCGGGATCGCATTATATATTACCATCTGTTTATGGTATCTACAGTCGGTTCTTTATTGCGCGTATACGCGAACCAATGCGATTCGAATAGTGTCTGGTGCTGCCTAGAGTTTCAATGAAGGTGCTATACAATCGTTTCAAACATTGAATTATCTCCGTCGGCGGTTTTGGATTCTTCGTAACAGGTAACGCGTTATTGATGGAATAATCTCGTGTGTGTGCATAGGATAAAGGCTATGTGTACAAAGTAAAATGGCGGATCCTTTATAAATGTAGCGATGGTGATAATATTGCAGGCACTCGACCCCAGAAATTCCATTCGTCGGCATTATCCCACGAGTAAACGTTGAAATAGGCCAAAAGCCTCTGCGAAATAGACAGCCGAGATCAACCCTTAGTTACTGAAGTAGACTTATCTCAATGTATTTCTACGTTGGTAAAATTAAAATTGAGTCATCTTTTTTTTTTGACTAACTACAGTACCTTATTGTGTAATACTGTTCACTGGTATGTATTTAGGTAGTTATATCTATGCTGACCGAACTTTTTGAGGTTATTTATTAAAAGGTTCCCTTAAGTCTTGAGAAAGTTCGTGCTTTTCATCCGAGGAAAAGTTTTCATTGTCGAGTCCAACCAGCAACTTTTCTGTCTACTGGCATTAAGTAAGTGGAAAAAGGATCTTCTGCGTGCAAGAGTAAGAGAGAAGAATAATGGTACGTGGCTTATCTCGCAAATTTAATGTCTGAAAATTACGAATCCCGAGATGCTTGCAAAACGTCTCGACTACCAATAGGAAGGAAGGAACAGAGAAAAGCCCATCCTTTACCGTCACTGCCCATTAAAAACAAATCCCCAATTTCATCCCACCGCAAATTCTCGTCGATTCTCCAACTTTGATACAAAATTCCGGAATATTTCAGTGAAATCGTTCAGTTTCAGTGAATTTTTGATCTTCTGAGATTATTGCTAACTAACCTAATATCATCACCGACTAACCTAACCTAACATGATTGACTAACCCAACCCTGATTCTAAATGATATTCCTCCAGTTTGAGAACACTTGGGTTTTATACAAGGCTATTCACGGCCAGCGCACCAGCTGAAATTGGCAGTGAATGGATGATATTTCATGAATCAGAGCAGGATGGCATCATTAAAGAAATGAAAGTTAACGTCATAACATTCCTAAGATCATGAGATCCGTTCGTGCGAGCGGTTTTACGTGCTTCGGAGCGCTATAAGTTTGTTCGAAAATGAGTCGAGAGCACAGAATGCATCATGGCTTCTCTATTTATTGCATGCATTTAATCGAGATAAAAAATGCTCTCAACGCTCCCGGCTCACTTTCGAATACACCTATACTGCTCCGAAGCACGTAAAAACGCTTGCACGAACGGACCTATGAATTTCACATTCTTTCATTTGTTTAACATGGCCACACTGCCTCGATTAACAAAATTGTTCGCGTTCAACTTCAGCTGATGCGTTTGCCATGAATGACCCTGTATATCTGTAAATACACTACTTAAATAAATGTTCAATACCTGGTACGGATAAAATTTTTCAAAAATTTCCATTTTATTCTCTGATTCTTTCTTCTGCCTTTTTTGGCCAAATATTGATTACAGCATCCCTTCCGTGTACACATACCCAGCTGCAACGTATTTTACCCGTGGGACAGCTTGCAGAAACGTCATCCGTTTATTTATAATGATTACCGTAGTGCGGGGCAACCAGGCGGACCTCTTTCGTATCTTCTAGTGTGTTGACGGAGAGTTGGCCATTTTGTTTATTGCCAGAGGGATTTATTAGTGAACGAGATTAGTTACCCTACGAGAGGAACGATAGCTGAGTACCACGCAAGAAGCGAATGTCAAGAAAACTGATTCTATATCATTTCTCCCTGTCGTCTCCCTCTGACCTTCATGAATAAAAAAGATTAACACACCTGAGCAAGATTTTAAAGATGAACGTGCCAACTTGCGAGTTAACACCCCTCAATCCGTACGGAGGTCCAATAACAGGGCAGGCAAGTGAAATATTAATTAGCGGCCCCCACGGTTTGAAAATAGTAAAAGCATAAAATAGGATGAAGGGTATATTAATTAATTTTCTTATTAAATTTTCAATATCCTCGTTCCCATCCGTTTACTCATCCCTTACGAAAGGATTCCAGGCAGAACCAGAATGTGCGTGGTCTCTCGTAAAATTCCATGGGAAATCGAATTCTATTTTCGAATGGACGACATTCGCGGATACGACACTGAGTGATTGGGACGTATTGTTCTCGGGATGAAGTCGTTAAAAAAAAAGCTAGGAAATAAAATATACGGCCGTAAGGGTGGCTCGCGCGTTACCGGAGGACGTTAGAAAATAAGGGTTGTCCCTTTAACGAGTCGCGGTAAGGAAAGAAAAAAATGACTTTAACGACTATACTATTTTCACGTTTACCCCTCTTTTCCCACCCCTTCAATCCCATTCTTAAGGGTGCAACGGATTGGACAGGAATAAATTGCCGAACACCTACGAACTCAGCCGAACGACTTGACGAAGCTTTATTAATCGTAACGTTACTGGGGATGACACGAGAATCTCCCATAAGCATCCCCTAGGGGGAAACTGGCCATCGCTCGCACAGGATTTACCGAGGTTAGTATCAGCGAGCACAGAGATAAGCCAAAAGGAAGGGAAACCTTCGGCCAATAAATCGCGCGCGTCCCTCAGGAATCCCAGGGTTTTACCAAAGGCAAAGTGCCGCTTCTCGAAAAGGGGTATGCAGAGGGTATTCCGTTCTCCAAGGGTATACTAGGTATGTAAGTAAGTACATATACGAACTACCTACCTAGACAAGAGCTAGAAAATGGAAACGGGGTAACAGACTGAAGGATCGTCGGATGAATGAACGAAGCGGAACGTGAAAACGGACTGGGACACATTGCGGAAGGATTTGATCCGAAAAGTCGAGACTCTTAAGTGGTCGACCGATCCTTTTTAAACCGTGTAGACTTTTCTCGAAGATCCTCACTTTCGTCTTTTCTTTTTTTAGAAATTTTCTCTTCACTATTTACGTCCGTCTTTTTATGCTTTTAGGAACACATGCTGTCTGTGTATCTCTGTCCCTCTCTCTGTCAGTTTCTTGGGAATTTGGCACGCCTGCGAGATTCTTTTGTAGATGTTTACGAAAATTAGGTTAGAATCGAAAAAATTTCTTTTTACGATCGTCGATATTGAAGATATTGATCTAATTTCATTTTGGTCGAACAACTCTATATGTGGATGTTATTAATTATCTATGAACTGCACCAATGATTTTCATTAGAATATCAAAATATCTCGATTACTGCAGGGCGAAAATTCTGATGGGTATGTATAGATATATAGGTATTGTTTTCGAGAGATCCAATAACTAACCATCTACCTGTGAGGATAACAGTAGAAACCAAATCGCGTGCTTTAGGGGATTACAGGCTGGCTGCACATTCAAATCATCCGATTGGTATACATTCCCTGCGACGTAGATACATTGCACTCTGCATCTATGCAAAATCTTAAGTTGTTTCAGAATCCCTTATAGGATACGTATAATGACGACTGTCACGATTTATTCGAGAAGCAGGTAAAATCCGCTGTTTGGCATGGGAAAAAGATATACGGAAGCTTTCGTAATTGGTTGAAAAGATTTGGACAATGGCCAAAGCGCCTCCAGCCTTTCGGATAAGCACTGATTTAGGTGCCAATGTACGTACACGAATCCAATCGACCTGCGTCGGTCTGGTTAGGTGCAGCACGTTACTACTAGGCTGGAGCCACCTTCGACCTTTCATCTTATGCGAATCGCATTCCATTTCGAAATGTGCAGCAGCCACTGTGAAAACGAATCGGTAGCGATGGCGAATTACACGCGAATTTGCTCATAGCGTAGGAAGCTTAATTTTGCACGAGCTTTACGAGCACTTCGCGACGGCTCGTACGATTTTGCGATCTTTACGACGCTCCTTCACCGCTCGTTCGTGCGAAACGAGTTAATTTTTCTTTTATTTGACTCCTCTAGCCTTCTTATTGCCTTTGCCGTTTCTCCTTCTTCTTCTTCTTATAGATCTTTCGCCGTATATAACCATCGTAGATTTTACTCTGTTGCCATCACTGTATCGATCGTTTAACCGGTTTCCATTAGCATTGCAGTGGACGCTATGCTTTTTAGGATAAAGCGATCATGCGGGTCACTGTTACCATAGAGGGAAGCCAGATGTTCCCTGAATAGGATGCGCAGGAACCCTAGAAAATTGGGTTAGCATTGAACGGGTTAATTGAGTTAGAGGGTGGTTGGAACTATCGGTAAACGGAGGTTGCATCCCTATGGCGCAAATCCTTTTTTTAAATCGAACTGTCCCTGGTCGCCAGACTCTGACCTTCGTACCCATGACAATCTTCGTTCCGTAGTTGCCTACTAGAAATTCCGTAGGGTTCCGGTTTTGATGGGACTGACACCCTCGCGAGGGTTGATGATCGATTAGGGAAGGACCCTTCTCAGCGACGGATCTTGGGTATGCGAAAACACGGTATATGCAGGTGTGAATCTGGCTTTAGGCCCAAGCGATATGTGCACTCAAGGGTTGCGTACAACCCCCGGTGTCTGATTAGTATGCATAATTGCCACCCCAGGCTCCAATTTCAACCCCTGCTAGGGTGTCATGTGTGTGCTGCAAGGACATGCATGTCAGCCTCAGGATACCGATTGTGAATGAAATGTTTAGTTGGTGTCCGGTATTGGCGTGATGGATTTTGCTCTGTTAGATAAGAAGGTTCTCTTTTGCTAGGGGTTGTTACATATTGATAGTCGCTGTTTAAAGAGTTGAATGACGTCACAACGGGGATAATTATTTCCTTCCAGCGAAGGGCTGAAACGCCTCCTCGTACCTTTTATGGCCAGAATCGTCCTGTCGATCGTCATTCGAGCTCTGTGCAATTAGACTGAGATGAAAGGAGTGAAAAAAGGACGTGGGGATAAGGGACAAAAAAGTGTAGATAAGAAATGAGGATGGTTCCTAAGGTTACGTTTCTGTTTTTTTTTTTTTTTTTTTTTTTTTTACTACGGGCTGGAACAAATTGTTTGCGCATCTCCACAGCGCCAAGATACTTTTCCATCCGAACCCTTTTCCTTGTGGCCCTTTTACGAGCACGTGATATGTGCCCGTCAGTCCCTTATACCCTATCCTAACCCACCATAGGCATTCTATATTTGAGATGACAAAGATTTATCTTTCGCAAAATCTACCCTAGTCCTCCTATCATCACCAGACGATGTGATCATAGGCTCTCGAGTAGAATTTCACCAAGTGTCATATAAATGACCTCTGCCCTCTTCACAACTCTTACCGTCTAGTTTACGTCGCTCTTCTAAAAGATATACATTCTCAATTGTGATATTGAACTTGCATTCGTCCAACCCCCTAGTAAATAACCCTTAGAAAATTACGACGTTACAGGATAGCCATGCAATATTTTTCACATTTTCATGTTCGGCTCCCTAACAAGGGGGTTGCTACTGAAAAAAATACATCGGCTTAAAAAAAATTTGGAAAAATATTCAAACCCTTGGTACCTAAACGCCATCTCTCCTGGGCAGCTTTTATCGAGCGAGCCAAACCGACCCCGGGGCCACCAGTAAGGGTTGATTTATAACTGCGAAAGGGTAGCTAGCTTGCACGTGGTGTGTCCTCGCTACGCCAATTTTTCATTGTTGGCTTTATTGTCTCGTATATAGAGAAGCGACCACTTTACATCAAAATTTCGCTCTCCGTTCTGTCTGATTCAATACGCCCATTATCTACTTCCACTTCAATGCTCACCAGACGTATCCAGGTCCAGTAGATATCGCATAAACGAACCAGACTGTCCATACACGATCTGCAGTTCCTATAGGGTTCGAGAAAACATGCCCCAGGCACGGAGTGGCAACAGCATTGAGAGAATCCAACCCTTTGGAACAGCATTGCCCGTGTAAAACGGATACACAAAGGCATGCACGGACTGTGAAGATCTGAGAAAACTGGCAGATGCTGGGTCTCTTGGAAACCTCTTTTATCTTGCATGGTAAATCCCTAGCGAACAGACATGCTACCTAGAGGAATACTAAATAGGGACACGTTTCCACTGTAAAGTAAAACGTACCATTTACGGTCCGAACGAAACTAACTTTTGCTCCCATGTACATACATAGTAACTTTTGCCTGCGACTTTGCGTTTCGCCAAGTTGGTACAATTTTCGCTCTCTCAGTACCTTTTCGCCACAGCTTAACGACACGTAGCCTATGTCATTCCTGAAGTGTACTTTACCCTGACGTCGATACTTTTGGAAAATAAAAGGGGGCGACTGGAAGGATCGGTCATGGACCACAGTGTCTTCGTGATTATAGGGAGTCAAAGTGAATCTCCTGATAACGAACCAATATCAGATAGACACAAATCATCTTCCGCTTTAGACTATCGCCAACCAAGAATCGAAATTTTGTCTCTCGGCCATGCATCTTCTTTGCATCCTGAAGTCATTCTGACGTGGATACTCATAACGCTACTGTACCGAGTCGTGGCTTTTAGGCCCTGTCTGTTGACCTTGGCTGTTGGCCACTTTATCGCGACGTATAAGGCAGGACCTTGAATTAGACTATTTTGTAGCTCCATTTTTTCATGACGAGATTTCCTTTACGAAGGATTAAACTTCCTGTAGAAATTCTGTGGGACGTATTTACGAGTTTGTCACGTTCGTTTTGGCAATGAAATAGGATGGAGGAACATTTCTGTAACTTTGCACAGATTTGTGGAATTCAAAAGTCCCGCGACTGTCCTTAATTCTTCAGGGCAGTAGATCAAAATTCTGGATGTCACAGTAAGGTGATCGGGTACTCTTTCAAAACAGATAATGGCTTCGGAATGACATTTGATCTTCTCGTGACTAGCAGTGTGGGTCATGCGTACGCGTCGTTATTTACGTTAACTTTGCGATAGATGTTCCGGAAGTTTCAGTCAGATCCTGAACAGGCGAGAATCTTATTCGATTAGTATCTCACGTTGTATTATCGTGAACCGCTATCGCAACCTGATAGAGAATTCCACGACGGCGAAGACTCGAAGATACTCCGATGTATTTGGGTCTGGAAAATGCGTGCTGCGGTCCTACGATGCTCTCGGTATCCCGACGACCACATAATATTTTGGGATCCTGTATTTAAAAATTTTTTAAAGTCCTTTCTAATCCGCTTAAGATGAACACAATATTCTCGCATAGAGAAAATTTTAAAAAATTGCTAAAACAAATTCAGTAGAAACATCAAGGAAAAAATCCACAACTCACTGGACCTCACGATCTGGTCCAGATGTACCTTAAATTGATCTACATTGAATCTACAGTATATCTGCTTCGCATATTTAACTCTTAGGCATTCTTCGTATGTCGAAATGAACATGATTCCGCTATCCAAGAAGGTGTGTCTCGTTAAGAGAAATAAAAGGGTATCGTGGATCTTTCTGTGTAGTAAATAATATATACATACTCACATATATAGAGAATACAATCCACGGCAAGAACAAATGGTAACACGGTGACACTTCGGGTATAATAGAATTCTTATTTATCAGACGTCGTCCATCAGGTTCTGCATTTGACCCTCGTTGCTTCCAGTCGGACGCCATTATTCCGTCCTCACTCGTAGACTCTGAGTATCGACTGGCTCGTCGACAAGGATAACGAATGGGACGGAACAAAAAAGATATAAGGAAACGCGTTCCTGATTACAACTACGGATTTAAGCCGGGATTAGCTACCCAGTATATTGTAGTAGCATATTCGTTTTCTGTTATAAATAATTTTCTGTATCATTAACGTTTTACATTCGTTTACAGTATACGTCGTCAGATCGAAAGAGATCAATCGTGATTGAAAGTCACAAAATGCCGGTTGGTTATATTTGTAACAACAGATAATCTACTATGCACAATAACTATGCACAGATAACGTTCTCGCTTTCTGCTTTCCTTCCAATCTGCTAGGGCTGATTGAAACAGTGGCGCCAATGCTCTCGGAGGATTTTTTATTGTTTAATTGAGGTCGAGGTGCTCGAATCTGCCTTGGAGAGACAGTCTCGACGTGCCGAATTGCCCGGCAGAGGAGAGGACCCGACGGAGACGTCTTCACGGATCGGCAAAAGCCCGGGTGAAGCACCGGTGCCTCGCTGGAGAGAAGCAAAGGGCTGTAGAGTGGGCGGAGGGACAGTTTCGATACGTTTAAGGACAGGGGAGTAACCCCCTAACCCGAGGTGAGGATTTGGTGCCTGGCTGCCACCCCATGTCCTGGGGAAACGGCTGTGGAGGATCTTCGGCTGTTACGTATCGATTTGCTGAAGAACGCTCTAGATTTAGTTTAAAGGGACGACTCGAGGAAAAGAATAAGAGTTACCGGCTATACGGATCTCAGCCAATCAGAATGATTAGTTCTCGAATTTGAATATTGTCAAAGCAGTCTGTCTTGGGACACCGAAAGAGCTGCCTAGGGCTTCTGAGCTATTTGTTAATAGTTTTTATAGCTGCGTTTCAGGTGCGACATAGCAGTTTCAGGCTTCTGTAGCTCTCGCTGTACCTAGAAAATCCTATAGATTTTCTGCCCATGTTTCGGAGGTGCAGTGCAGTGCTGTACTGCAGTGCCCACCCGAGTATCCCTGATTGCAGCTCTCGGCCTTCGCGGATCAGCTGAACCAGCTCCGGTGAGGACTCCCAATTTATTAATTGGAGAAGGCATTCAGATTTTTAATTACACAATTACTCTCTGTTTCCGGCACTATTTACCTGACGCCTACTCCGACCCTCTCTACCTCGACCTAGTAGTTTGAGCAGCCATGCATTTCCGTAACCGTCCGCTCTTCCGTTCGTGCATCCAGTCGCGTTTGCTGATTTTACGCGACTCCAAAAATCGACAGGATCCGTTAGAATCCTTTGAATAGCTACCGTCTATTCTGATAGGTTCCGTCAGAGCTCTCGTTTTTGGCGGAGTGGACCCTCTTCCACGTCAACTCCCAGGTCATACCGACTTATCAGTTCACGGTGAAAAAATAGTGGCTGGTCTCCCGCCTGGCATGCGGATGCATGGACGACGGGTGGACGGTCGAAGGTGACGTGGATTAGTTCTCGGTTTTACGTTATCGGTGTCGAGTAAAGAAAATACGTTACAATGAATACTGATACATTTCGCAATTCTTTCAGATTTTTTTCTCTCTCGCAAACATGGGATTTCTGCAGTTTACAGGATGCTTAGGAGGAACGTTGATGCTTATGAGAGTTAAGTTTATTATAGTAGTTCGATATAAACGAATAACGTTTTCGCACTCTGCCGCAGTTATTGCGATTATCCTTTCTGAACTGTTTCTCATATCCACTTTAAGTCGGATTTTATATATATGGAAAATGCAGAAAGCCTCAGAATGCGGTATTTCGCTATTCTATACTTTCTGCTGGGAAAGGTTGAGCTCAAAGTGGAGTTTAAGGGAAATTAAGTCAAGCGATGCAGCTTAAGTGCCGCAATGTACCCCCGATTGCTTCCCCGTCGGTAATGCAGGACGCTAAAATACCGACGGAGCTAAGTGATTGTAATAATCACCGTTGGTCTATCTCATAGCTTCTTAAGAGATCCGCACGGAACTCTAGACAGTCAAAGATCGTTAGGATCACAATTGCTGAACTCTGCAGGAACTTAGGAGTAGAAATTTCTAATTCCAAGAGAACTCCTATGTCACGATGTGTCTCTGATCGCTTGGCTCTACTGGATAGAATGGAGTTTCGAGGTAACGGCAAAGTATCGTAATTAATTTTGTCGTGCTATCGAAAGATATGTTCTTCTAATCGTTATCAGATAAGGCAATCCTTAACAAATCATACGTGGGTTTCTACGAAATCAGGATCTGCTAATTCTTTTGATTTCCAATCGCCACGGAGGCCCCTGCTATTATTTGAGTTTACCTCTTGAGTTCCAAAAATAAATTGTCTCGTAATTTCTTTTTTTCCAAATTTTGCTGTGAGAGGTCCGAAATGTAATAATTAATTTAATAAATAATTATCAATTTATTTCTAATCCTTTTAAATTTCCCTTGGAGTGGTGCATTTGGAAATCCTCTGAGTCGACACTACCTAATTCCTATTCCACACACGCATGGACTATGAGAGACTCTGGAATCTCGAATTTATTTTTTTTCCTCCGTATAGTAACATCCCTCTCATGGGTATACACGACTTTCTGGGACATTAGGGTTTGTTGAAAATTTCCTCAAATAACCATCATATCCAATGTTCGGATTACAATGGGAAAGCCCGCATGGAAAAACATATATGAATTGTATACGGGAGAGGGGGGGAGAGTCAAGAAGGTCAATATATACATATAAGTATTATAGGTACTTATAGCAATTCCAAGCAGTGCAGTACAGATTTCATTGCCTACAAGGCCTAAATATAGATAACTAATGGAATCAAGGTAAATTCAACGAGTTAGTAAACAGTTCGGATATCAGAGGTTTTACTCGCATTTATATAGATACTATAGTGTAGTATATGCGTTACGCACATACTATATCTATTTTACTGCCCTCCCCCCCCCTCTCCTCATTCTCGTCGAAAGATAACGTCACGACGCCTTCCGTACGTTTTTCCCCTACGAGTCAACGAATATATGTATACCTATCTTACACAAAGTTATAAGAGCGGCATTTAACGATTCTACTGCTGATTATGGTTGCTTTCTATAGGAAGGAAGTACCCTCGTGCTACTCCGGCAATTCCGAAGGCGCACGAAGAAGCAGAGGCTTGCCGAGAAATCATAGGAAGCGGCGCCAGCACGACTGGCTCTGCCGATGCACTAATTAAGTGTCAATAATTATTTCCGTTTCGACTTGAATGATCGAGAATAATCAGGGACTGGAAAATATCGAAGACACAAATTATATTATTTTCAGATACTTTGAGAAGTAAAATTAATTGTGATTTTTTTTTGTATTATTTTGGATTTTTCATTTGTACACATATTTCTTTTATTGGTACGTATATTATATACGTATATGTATTCGTTTATAGCAGCGGGGAAAAGTACTAGAAAATAATAATTTTCAATATGAATTTTTCAGAGCAAGATAAATATAAATGGAATTCCGCTTCTCTGTAAATTGTTACGCAGTGACGAATTTCTCGGCATGCCTTATGCGCGCCCCTGATACCTATATCAACTTTATTTATATATATTTAATTTTGACAATTTTGCGCCCGCGAGGGTGAAAAGAAGTAATCCCAGCTAGGAAAAGCCGGCTTTTCCGAAGATAAAAGCTTTTCTTTCCCCCTATTTTTTGTAACGTATAAGAATAAGAGAATTCGAGGGAGATCCTGTTTTGGCAAAACAGACATTTTGGAGACTTTTATTAATAATTTTGAATGACATAAAAAAAGCACTCGAGCCTATATCCTGTTGCTATAAGCGTATAGTTCGTCTTCTAACGGATCAGTAAAGAATGAAGAAAAAACAGTTCGAAACATTCCCAGTGGAAAAAGAGGGGCGTCGCACGCTATCCAAGTAATAAAATATTCTCGAAGGAAATGGGCCCGCATTTCCCTATGAATCATTCATGAGCTTCCCGGTTTTACGACTCGCTACCAAATCTATTCCATCGTAACCACCCTAACCGGTAAAGCAGTCATTTTCGCCAATCATCAAATATTCCCAAAGTCAAAATTTTCCCAAGCACGACATTCCATCCCAGAAAACATATATACGATAAACGTATATATTCATTTTACATTTATGAATCCCATCCCCTAAATTTTCTACAGATTTAGTCGATAATTCAAATACACAAAATATTTGTTATTCCAAAGAAAATTCGTAAGCGAATACAAAAAGTATACAGGAATCCACGAAAAGTCACTGTTTGCTCATTTTATATCGCTGATATTCAAAATTGCCTCGGTTTATCTCTTTCGCAACACCCTTGCTCGATCTAATCGCAAAATCTGTATTTTTTTCCAGTTTTCTCCCGACGGCGATCATGACAGGAATATACCGGAGATCGGTGAGTACAGGTAGAGTACACATTATATACAATTCCATATAGTTAGAGAATCAGTAGCAGACGCTTTTATGAAGGTCAAAGAAATAAGATATATCCATTCGGAAAATTGCGACTGATTATAGTATACAGTTAGAGATAATAAACATGGTTGATTATTTAGTTTGAAAATTTTAATGCTTCGCTAGAACGACAGTCAGGTTAGAAATCCATTAACTCTCGGACGATGTATATATATATATATATATATATATATATCGTCGCAATCAATTACACCGTAAATTTGCGTATATCGAATATATAAACGCAACTGTCAAACATTGTTTGAAATTGCCGCCTTTAATATTCCAGGGCGGAAGGGATCTCTATTATATCGTTTGCATAACGGTCTTATAAAATGATTGACTGAAGTAATGGAGAGCCAGGAAAATGTAATGCGCACAATGAAGTGTAAAATAAAATGTTTCCTTTTAAGATGCGACGTGGAAGGATATAGCTGTCGGTTCGATTTACCAAATGGAATTTCAACGTCGACGCAGGGTACGATAACACATCGAGAATCGACTTCCGGGACTCTCGTGTCTCCAGTTGTTTTATCAGTAACCGGATATACGTCAAAAAGAACGTCTATATAGGAAAAAAGCTCGGAGATATCAAATATCTAATGACCAGTATACTCAACGCGATTGGCCATTACACTTGGTCGAACGTATACGAAAAATTTTTTTGTTTTCAAAAATAAATTTATCGTTATCGAAAATTGTACATGTTTACGAGATTTTTTATCTTAAAGAATATTATGTCAGTGTCAGATGAGAATTTTTTTAATGTATTTTCTGATAGTCATCGTTACCCAATTTCGCACTCAGAGTTACTGGCTACATAATCCGCGCGACAAAGTTTTAGGGCTGATCCGACCTGCTTGGAAATTCACAAGGGTTGAAATTCTCCAGGGTGTTGGAAGTTAGCCCGTTTATTTGCCAAAGCGTTAACGAGCGCTCCGAATTATCTTGTGCAAATAACATTTACTCGAAAGTGAAGGAATCTGATATTGTTCACACTCCTTTAACTATCCCCTGGACTGAATTCTTACAGTCAACGATATAGCTTGTAGCGCATTGAAACCTTGTAAGATTATTGACTTTATAGGTAACTATATATATATATATATGATCGAAATTTTTACGCTCCATTTTCTTCAAAGATTTTTCAAGCCTAAAGAAATACGAGAGAAGATAAGGAAAGGTCCGAAATTCACTGATAGGACGAGGGTAAAAATCTTATACCCTTGAGATTACCTTAAGTAGAAAAACCAGAATATCCTTTCGGTTCAATTAACGACTGGGGATAGGGTCGTTGATCGAAACGGACGTTACATAATATACATATATATGCCTATAGTATGTATATATATATAAACTTGTCAAAGCGCAGTTTTCAGGACGTATGGCATTCACAATGGCGAGCCGATGGTTTTTTTCTTTAAAAAACTAAACCTTGGGACATGTGGCATTAGAGTTCTAGCCTAACCTGACGAAACCATTTATTAGCCCATCACAACTCCGAGTGTCTAGGATAAAATTTTGTTGGGAAAATTCGATGTGAGTGCCGCTTTATGGTCATGGCAAAATATACGTATCAAAATACTTTCAGACCGGTCCTGGAAAACATCAAGTGTCCTCATAACTGCCAATACTCAAGACCAAAAGTCCTGGAAAGCACCTTTCAACAAACTCACACGGATACGTATGACGTGCACATGCAGATAAAAATTCACGCGCAGACTAGCTGCTGCGACTTGGCGTAAAGTCTGAAAAAATGTCGAGACGAGAGGCGGGTAAAAGTAAAGTGAAAAAAAGAAGTCAGAGTGACAAGAAGCAGAGTTTAAGGATCGTGATGAAGATGGAATGGAAAAAAAAAGAGGAAAATATGACTGCCGTGGTAACGTGTATCTTGCGTACGACTGTCGAGAGTTATTGCGAGGGCTTTTCGAGGATCTTTTAAGAATTTTCGAGAGGGACTCGGCGAATGAGATTTGAGAGCGAAAAAGAGATAAAATGATTTCAGTTGCTATCTGACTTTTTTTTAGGTGGCCTTCCAAGTACGACGCTACCACTAGCCGCGATATTTTCTGACTAAATATTATCTCGGTCGAGAACGTTCGCCACCTGGAAACTATGTTCCGCGTGGCTTCGGTTCTTCCCCTTCTTCCTTTTCTCTTGTTCCTTATTCCACTCTATCTGGAATATTCGTGAAACGTCCTAACGATTCTTCAGCGTGCGCACTTAACGGTTGTGCGAATACAAAAGCGGACAATCATTTCCGCCTGTTTCTTTTGTCTGCCTCGTCTTTCCGCATGACTGCACAGTGCGTGACGCGGGAAAATTCACTGACCCGCATAATTCTTCAGATGTAAGCACGCGCTCGCACGCGTCACGTTTGACCTTTGTGAAAAATGTGCTTGGCATCAAAAAAAATTTTGATTACATTTTTTCAAATAGCTATTTTACGTTAACGATCTACAGTGGGCATGGAGATCTGTTTGGAAGTAACGAGCAATCGCGAAACGAATAATGGCAGGAGGGAGGAATTTAGGTGAAAATTAAAAATGGATTAAGGGTTCAAAAATGCTGGTGACAGCTTCAACGTCCCTCTACGACTATACCATCGTGGTCCCGACGAAAAATCGAAAAAGGGAGTGGAGATTTGCTCCTAATGCGATAATCATCGAGGGGAGCCTATACAGGTAAAGTGGATAGAAATCGGGGGATTCTTACCAGAAGTGGGAAGGGTACCAACCCCTCGCCATGCCAAGACTCGAGAGTTTAATTATAAAAGTTTTGTTAGTTTAAAGTGCGAGGCAAAGGCACCGCACGGTACATACAAGGAAAGAAGTCTCTCGATCTTGTTACCTCTTCCCACCGCACGTCCCTACCCCTCTCCTTCTCGCTCCTTATTACAAGTGTGCGAAAGACAGGCAAATTGAGTGGGCGCAGAAAAATAATCGACCAAGTGCATTGGATGAGGAGACCGGGAATTTTTATATTATTATATTCAACGATACGCCAAGCGTCGCGACGTGGATTCATCCATCAGGATTTGGAAAATCGTTGATTTATTCCACGGCCTGTGAAAAATTCCTCTTAACCATTCCGAGTGCGATGACCTATACTTTTTTTCTCTCTTTTTATCTCTATTTTTATTGCCTCTCTCTATCTCTCTCTCTCTCTCCTTCCCCTCTTACCCTGCACGTGTATGCCTATCGATACTCCCCTTTTTACGTTCCCTTCCCTTCTTTTATTATTCTTCCCCAACCACCCTTTTCCCTTGTCACGTTAAATTCTTCACGCCTCATTAAATTTACTCAATTTCCATTAAATAGCTCGCGTTGCATATTGCTTTTAGTTTCACGTTTTATTTATTTTCTGTACGTACCTTTTTTTTCTTTTATATCACCACTTCACGTGCTCATGGACGACAGTCGAAAATCGTACACAGCTGGTGCGCGATTGAGATCTAAAAATCAGTAAGAACGATCTATAAAACGTAAAAAGTTTAACGGTCACAAAAAGTATGGATAAAAGAATTTTCGTTCGTTAAAATTTGAAAACAAAGAGATAAACCCAAAAGAAAAATATTGAAATCCATAAGTCGACTAACGCTCGTCGACACGTGATTTACGTCTGAATGCATAAACGATTGCTAATTTACATATCAAAAAGGTTGGAGATGCCCCATAAGCTCAGACGTAAAACAACACGAAATCCAGCATCATCGGCGACACGGTAAAAAAAGAAGGGTTGAATTTTATTCAAAATCCGTAATGCCGCATGCATAGTAATAAAACGCCGTAGTAAAATCGAGCGTGATACAATTTCCAGAGTAGCCACGGAGAATTGCCGGTGATTGTAACGGGATTTTAAATCTGATAAGAAATACGCAACGTCGGTACAGCTCATTAACGAGGCTAGGTTATTCGGGTGGGCACAGAAAAAAAAATTAATTCGCTGTATGCAAGTAGGATTTACGCGGTACACGAGAATAGTCTGTACTTGTTAGCACTAGGTACTGCGGTAAGTATCTATCTACAATCTACATACTGTATACTCTCAGTCCAAAAAGCATCCAGCTCTGCTCTAAGCTTGATCTATGTCGGCAATGCATTCTGTCCAGTCTGCACGTACGTACGTAAACGTGCATGCATAGTTGGATCAGAGAATAGAGTGAGGAATGGTACAGCACAGGTACAAAATCCAGTGGAAATCGCAGAGGGCGTTCCTGATCCTTGGCTGCCATCCAACTGGTTCCCCGCCGCCGTGAACGTAGCACTGCTATAGAGAGTCGTCCTTATGGAACTTTGTGTTCCAGGGTTAGCGGGCTTATGGAGAATCCATAGGGTAATTGCAGTGCGCAAGGTTGCCCACTAGGGATATACTAGGAATATTAAAGATATACCAGGGTTACTATAGGGATAAGTACAGTCGAAAGCAAAATGATCTTTCAAAATACTTTTGTAAAAAATGCTATTGCACTATAAACAGAAAGGCCATTATTTCTCGCTAGTGTTCCAGGCGTACGAAGGATGCTAAGTACACTAGCGCCAACTAGCGGAGCAACCTGCAATGTCCATTTGTATCAATCACCGAGCCGAAACAAGGATCCAATCAACATGGGACGTGCGGTAATCGATGCTAAGTCGTCGATGTACCTAGATGCATTTGGATTGATGTTTGCTGTCTGCTCGTGATCGACTTTTACTACTGGTTAGGCAATTGTTGCAATTTAACGTTTTGACTGCCACGCCGAAATCACATGTTTCACTCAGGGCGCCACGAGAGTATGTAACCGTAGAAAGAGTAACCATGCTCCGGTCACCAATGACCGCCGTGACGTCACAGGAGAAACCGTGGTCGGTTGATTATATGTTATATGACCAGCGTGGCAGTCAAAGTATTAATGAAATTATTGGAACGGTCGGGATAGCACAGAGGCACCCGTATGCGTGGTATTTTGCACGGTAGTGGAAAAAACCAATTGATAGTCAGACCCACTAAAACGCTTCAACGTCTGACTAAAACCTGGGGATATCTACTGGAATCGATAATAGGGTAGATATAAGGTACCCGCAGGACGAAATCGAATTAGTACCCTGTAGGGCAGTAACGTAGTTAGTCGTTCTAATCGTCTCGTTATCGCAATACAGTGTAAACGAGGCTTAAAGTGTGAGTATACCCATATACTCTTATCTGACCACTAGCGATTTCACGTGACCGTCTGTATTTACGCTAATTAAATGAAGGGGGGGGGGGGGTCCTTGCAGATACCCCTTTTTAATTTGGAAGAAGATATTTCAATGATAAAAAAGCATGGGAACGAAAAAAAATGAACCTCAAAAAATCCCGAGTGGACGAACCAGACATTTTTATATAAATAATAAAATAAGTAAGAATTTGATTTTGGAAAAATTGGAAAACCAACTAATAGTTGCGAGTGCTCGTTTTGGCATATTTGATCATTCGATGGACGCAATATCCGCGCACTTACGACTGCAGTTATTATTAATACGAACCTGAAAGGGCGATAAAACCCTCATTTGGGATTAACGCAGGGCCTGTAATAACGAAAGTGTTCTATGCGAATTCAATGAGGTCTAGTGACGCGCGCCTAGTAATTAAAAGGACGTGTATATATACCTGATTACGAGTGACAAGTTCCCCTACGCTCTTATGTTACCCATAGAATTTCTATGGGGAATTTAAGCGCGGTGAGTTTCCAGAAGCGCTCGACTCAGGCTGATCCGCATAAATCTATGCTATACACCATGATGACGGGAGGGTGATTGATGACTATGAACTCATCCGTATCCATCCTCGAGCTTACGTACTAATAGACTGCTATATGGATGCCGAGCGATTACTATACATATATGACGATAGTATACTTTGGAAATATAAATTCAAAAGGGCTTGGGGCATATTTGATCGTCTGAGGACTGGACTCAAAAAATTATCGGTTTAACGCTTATGCTGAGGCCCATAAAGCCACGGTCACAACGAATTTTTCAATATTTTTCCAATACAAAATGTGATGGCTACGTTAGGTTCAGATAGCATAGAACTTCAATGCTAGATGACCGAAGACTCAGTTTTTTTATAACTTAAAATTGAAAACCCAAACGAAATATTTCCCGTATCTCCATGAAAAGTCTTCTGATCTCGAGCCATATTGTACAAATACAATAAGCCTAAATAAATAGTATATACCTTAACCGTATGTACTACTTTCTGTATTGAAATAGCGAAAGAATTCGGTGAAGGTACCGCCCTAACCTACTTCCATAGAAATGTGAATTCTGGATGAGTAGATATATGTATAGAAAGCTCCATACCGTTCTTGGCAATTATATTACGGAATAACCCGTGTCAAAGTTTACTCGTCTCCAAAGAAACGTAACCAAATTTTTATGCCTGCAACAAATCAGGGATGCCAACCGTATTGCATTGACATAACAGAAAGAAAGATAAAGGTTGGGTAATTCAAAATGCCATATCTCAACTTCTCTCTATTTATTTCTACGGCGTCACTCTCCTGATTGACGTCGTACCACTTCACGTCACTCGATATCATCTACCTAGGACTCTCGACGAAGCTGCCAAACCTATCGATGACGAAAGTACTTCCTCGAGGACGATACCAACGTCGCTGCCTAACGAGGTGACCACCTATACCAACAAATGGTATAGTACGTATGGTATAAGTATACACCGGGTAGACCATTAACATTGAAGCCCTTGTGCCCTATCGCTGCTACGTAGCTCATACGGGAATGTGGGATTGGTGTGTGCGAGCTGAGGATCCTTTAGGTAGAGAGGAGGCTCTTGAACCGCAGAGCACTTTGCAAGATGCCCATTACCGATAGAGACGTTACTGTTACATAGGGGAATTCACATGTTCGCTCAAAGCTGGCTAAAAGGGTTGTGACAGTTTTCAGCCCATTTCCTTATTGTGTCTCGGCAACGAGGTGTTCTGTAGGAGATTTTATATAGAGATATAGAAGGGTTTATGGCATACGGGATATGCTCTTGAGAATTACCATAGGTTTAACTGTAGGGTATGCGTACGCAATGGGCCAGACTTTTTCGGAAAATTAGATCGCGATACGCCTTCCTATTGGCTCGTGGGAAATGTGGGTTGTTGGCGTACATGGGGAATGTGCGGATTTGAGGTAATAGAGGGTTTTTTGGAATTGCGAAAGTGCTTTCTGTGAAATTAACAATGCTTGTACCGAGGGGAGACGGTAAGGGGTAGTTTTGTTATTGGATTTGGAATATACAAATTGCACTTGATTCAAATGCATAGAAAGAGGGATTATGCGGGGAAGTGTTTGTTGGAGTGTTGAATGGAAGTAAAAAAAATAGATTGAACATTTTTTTCGACGTACCTTGATTTTTTGGAGTTTTTGGGAAACTTTAGGACAGCAACGATTTCAGCAAATTTTAATTGATGGATCGTGGAAAGGTAGCGTTTTGAGATTATAAAAGATTTTATGTTTGCTGCAAGTGCGAGAGAGATGGACTTCCGAGGGTTTATTATTATCTAATTGCTTGATAACCTTGTGAATTTCATTTCGTAAAGTAAAAATCGCTTTTCAGATTAACCCGATACATTTAAACCATTTAAAAGCAATGGACCTCGTGAAAGTAAATTCAAAATTCATTTGAGCTTAGTAGCTGCACGTCATATTGGATTTAGCGGAAAGCCCAAGCCTGACTATTTTATTAGATTTCTTCAGTAAATCATGAGGATATATTCAAATTAAATTGAACGAAGGATTTTGAGCAAAAGCGTTTTCTCGCTCTTAGAAACTACCTTAAGGGTCTGAACAGTGACCTGATGACCCTTGAACCTACTCATAACTTCCCATGAGGTCGTCGGCCTTACTTGGTCTATACCATTCCTGACATTTCGCGAAAGAGTTATGGCGCCTGCAGGCAGCCGATAATCAAACCTCTGGCGAACCGGAAGTTCAAGTGAACTTTGACCGGCCTTCAATCCAGAATCGTAATCGTACTTCACCATGAGTCACAAATAACGGGAACCCTATATCCGGATACGTCACTGCCTGTCACAAGAATACGCAAAAAAAAAGATAAAAAAAGAATAAAAAAATAAATTCATGAAATTCGCAAATGCAATTCACTCTTTTTTGCTACATACGCAATACAGCCTTACTCGAACAAGTGTGCTTTGCTATATTTCACTACGGGGAATACTCAAAGCACAAGAGAGCGACCCTTAAGTATAACCTATCCTTAGCTCGCGGCATCCTTATCTTTTCCTTCCTTGCTTCTCCTTCGTCGATACAGATCGAATTGGTACAGCTCCCGAGATACCCCAAGATGTCTGTCCCAATCTCTCATAGGTCATCTCGCTAAAGTTTATGTGCTGGAAGCTTTCTGGAAATATTGACATCGACATCCATCAGGGAGATTTCTTATCAACGCGAAAACCTAAAGCAAATAGATAGCCAGACAGAAATATACGTAAAGAGATATATCACATAAGTACGTGCTTGGAATTACGGAAGAGTCAGAATTAACGAGCACATTTAACAGCGATATAGGTCGATTATAATATGAAACCTGGAACAGTGGAAACGTGTGTTTTACGTGTAATAAAATATTTCTTATATATACGTAAAACGAGAAAAAAAAAGAAAAAATTGTTGTCAATAAAAAGAAATTGCGCAGTTGTTTATTCCTCGAACGTCACAGACAGTCCTGGGCCGTACTTCAAACTTCCATACTAAAAGAGAGCAGGAAATATTTTCAACTTATATATATACAGATCCTTCCATTGAATCCCTTAAGACAAATCTTTAAAAACACCCTTGATTCACACAGTATTTTTCCAAAGATCGAACCTTATCAATCGAAATCCATCCAACTTTCTATTGCTTCTTTCTTTCTCACAAGCCAGAAAGAAGATACTTTTTCAGAATCAGTATCGTTGACAGATATCAACAGCAGATCTATCAACGCGATTTGTTTCATTCTTTGATCTGAATTCAATCTGAAACATTGAACCGTGATATATTTCAGGAGATACAATAGCACGTATGAAAAGTGAGATCTAAGGGAGAAAAAATTAATTTAAATTGCCACACTTCATGTAGAATGGTTACCAAAAGCTACCATAAGACACATCCATATAGTATATCTATACCTATACCTCTGAGGTAGAGATCTATACCGTGTATCTTCCAATAGCGTATCAATCACTTCCGGTTCATTGCTGGAAAAAGGAGTGTTTCCAAGTCAGATTCCGTTCGTCGGCTATCGCGCCTTCGCATGGACGGTTGGTGAACACATTTCGATATCGCCATGTTGCCTTATGTAAATTACGTAATACGAGGTACGGTCAGGTTAGGTTGGTTACGTTCGGCGGTGGCTGCAGTACAGAAAACGAAATAAGAGTTTACTTACGTACGAGCCATCGAGTTCATCCCGTCATCGCTCTATCGGCGGATGAACCAGAGAAATTGGAATAGACGTACAGACGCTGGTGGCTGAAGTGAAATTTCTTTATCTACTTACAAACGACGGTGGTTCCGAAGGGGATTAAGGTTTATTGTGTAAGAAAAGTTTTAGTTTTGCTAAGCAGTAGTGTGCACTACGTACGTATGTAATACCAGCTGCACATGAAGGCTTGTTCTGTAACTTGCTTATTATTGCAATTCAGGCAGAGTGCATTGTTGTCAGATGCAGCTGGTGCGTTATCAAAGTTTGCTTACATTCAGGTACGCTCGAGGAGGGTCATTGTTATAAAAATGTTTGTGGAATGGATATTCATTATTTAACCCGAGAACAGGCGTGTGGGGTTCTGCGACACCCCAATTAAAAATCGTTAGCAATAAAGCTTTGCAAAAATCTGGTTCGTTGTTATTCGCTAGCGGCGTGTTGGATCTTACAAATAGAGGATAGATGTTTTTGTTATAAGATAAATCAATTTATATCGTTAATATATTTGAAGTCCCGAACGAGAATGCTAAATTGGTTCGTGATGACAGTGCTTCATACAATTACTCATATCAATAAAAAAAGACTGCTTGGTAACATGGTTCTTTTGTATATGATAGTTGAAGATTCATAAAGTGTTTTCGTGAAAACAATTTTTTAATTCATTAGTGTCCATTTTAACGAAATTTCGAAGTTTAGCTAAATATCAGGTTGAAATATCAAGGTGTATGAAAATAATATGCTTTCTTCCATAAAAATTAATAGTGAAAGGGTTTATAGATATTTTTATTGCTTTATATGTAATTTTTTAAACTTTTTTAGAACAATCATTAACCAATCGTGCGCTATTAATTTGACGAAATTCCTAACGTAAACAGTTGTAATCCCCAATCACGTCCGTACACTTTCTAAATCAATCCCAGATATCTGGTGTATAGGTTATGTTCTGGAGTCTTAAGTTGAAAGGTATACAAAACCACAAGTCGGTAAAATTTCGACTTTCGGTCATGGGGTGTCGGGAACACCCCACGTGCCCGTTCTCGGGTTAATTGTTGAAAAAATTATTTTCTGGGATAAACGTATAATCTTTAGATCGGAAAATGGACAGACTTAACATCGATAGATTGTCCTCTAACGAATGCGCGAATGATTTTTTCAAAATTCGATGAAGTTTAAACCCCATTTTCGAATTGTTTGGTCTTCGGGGATGCTGCAACATTTTTTTTATATTATCTGTACACATCTTTATCGCGCGGAGCCTTCATCTCGAGATACCCTTTCCGCAGATACTCAACGCGTAATACAAGTTTTGTGTAACGGGTATGATGCCGACATTACGGCGCTAGTCGGGTGAGCTTTAGTGTTTACATGACCTAGACATCTGGCGATCATTTACTTCAGAGGGTTTTATGATCTGGTCTCTGGGGTACCTTGCCAGAAGAACACGAGCGTACGAAAGAAGCGTGAGTCACTTTGATTTCTGATAAAGAGAACATTTTCAAATTCAACCAAAAGAATTGGAAATATTTTTGGTGAAATTTTTAGGCAAAATAAATGATATTACGTTTCACAAAGTAAGACATGCGGTTGAGAATTCATCAGGAGTAGATGTAATTAAGCGATCGACCCGTAGATCGGTGCACAAGTAGGAATAGGACTTTGGTTTTCTTTGATCTGAAGTAAAATCTATCATCCCCTTGAGGATAACGGACCCAGGTCAAAGGAGTGTCGACGAAGGACCAGCCCCTGTCGGATGACACTTCCCATGTAAAGGAGAAAGTGCGAACTTGTGAAATTGGATTATCGAGCAAACTGATAAAATTATTTATCGACCGAAGTTGCCCAATGCAATCGTCCCCATCAGCAACAAGACTAGATAGCCACCCCTGTCGTTGAAGCCAGCGCCAGAATGGCCCCCCTTTAGCACCTTTGGTAAGGATCCGATGCCGTCGTTGAGAACTCCATGAAGACCCGAAGGCCGTGGATGATGACAGAGGGTGGATGGATAAGTTGTGGATAAGCCCAGAGGTATAGGAAATGCTGCGAGAGTGACGAAATCCTAAGGGTGGAATCCGTGGCGAAGAGGTCAAACAGAACGAAAGGAAATTGACTGAACTGTCTACGAAGTTTAAATAGAATTAAAAGTTTCGCAGCTGGAACTTGATTCGATTGTTAATCTCGGACGAAATAAGAGACGAATCGTTTCATTTTTCAGGGGTCGCATCACGAATCGTTGAAAGTGATACAGTTAAGGGATGAAATTTGTTCAACCTCGACTGCGTGGAAAACCAAATCTATGACAAAGGACCGGATTAGCAGGTATCCCAGCGATATATGTTGACTGTAATCAGAGGGTGAAAACGGGTAAGGTTAGTCTGGCAGAAACCAACCCCTATCTCGCAATTATTAGCTACCCCATGTTTCTCCACCCCTCTCACCTGATCTCGTGCCTTTTCGAGTGAAATCTCTATTTTCAACCCTTAAATTCTCACGGTAATGTCCCTCATCCAAATATTTTTTTTTTCAACCCCTATTCGCGAGGACAAATCCAGCACCAAAGACTCTGCGCTGTACACACGTACCTCTTTTTTTTCCTCCAAACACTTTGAATTTATAAATTCTTTTGCTACTCTCATTCGACTCCGCCAGTACTCCGAATCAGCCAAGAGGATTTTATTCCGCTCTGGCTACTAATGGCACCCAATTATTCCACCCCTGATATTATAAAATTTCTATCGCTGATATATCCCTACACTATATTAGCACTAGTCTTGCTGCTATACTAGCTTCAGCGGCGTTTCGCGTATACCAACGTTTTCTCTCGTTTCCATTCTAGACGTGCTCTTGACTTTACTACCCCCTTCTCTACACGCCTTACGCAAACAAACCTTCCCCAACTCTATCGCCAGCAATAACATTTGTACCTACTCCATCCGCCTTCGTTCCTACCCTTCCTACTCCTGCTTCGCACTCCTGCTCTTATTATCTCGCTTACAGAGATAAAGCTAGACAGAATCCACTCACGTGTCTCGGTCGATGACGTAACGCAATAAAAAAGCACGGTACCGTTTTACGGAAAAAAAATTACTTACTCACACATTATAAAACATTTCCGATATTACGCTTTTTGCAAAGTACGCCATTAATCTTCTTAACCGTACTCTTACTAGCAGGGTGTACCATAAAAATGATGACGAAACATTCCCCCACTTCCCAAACTTCCCTTTACCTGTCCCCCTAAGCACAGTCACGTATATATGTATATTCAATTTGCTAGGCTCGGCACAGTTTTCTCAGTTTTCTGTAAAGTGCATATACCTACAGTTCGGTAATCACCTGGCTGCAGTTCATAACGAGTCTTAGGAACAAAATCAATTTACTTTTAACAAGTGGGATTGGCTTCGAAGAAAAGGAATATTGAGAAACCAGAAGGAATAATAAATAGAAATTTAATAACGCCTGATTAAACCATGATTATGAATACTTTAAGATTGCTTTGAGAACGCCTCGTTCCTATATTTAAAAAGGCAATTTTTCAGTGAACAAGTCGACCTTAATTCATGGTCGGCAACCGATCCCAATGATACTTGAGAGTTATATAATAATGATGATGTAAGCACTTTGCTTTTTTATCGAAGGGTGGCAACGCTGTACCGGTCAGCGTATTACGAAATTTAATTAGTAACAGGCTTCCGTGGCTTTCACAAAAATTAAAGCGTGAAGTAATTTGATATTTCTAAAAAATTTATGCCGACTTTCATAAAGACTCATCATCTCTAACTTACCACTTGTCTTTTATGTAGGAATAAAATGCACGCGCAAACTTCAGTTGATGCATTTAAACTGACTTGTCCCCTATACAGAATAGAGTTCGTTAACGTTTCCACTTTCTTGGCAACTGTCGACATTGGACAGAAAGAAAATAACAAGAAATAATAACAAGATATTCTCTTCTTTTATCTTTCTTTTTTTTTTATATTTTAGCTCATCACTGACATATCCCCGCAACATTCGGATTCTCTTTCCCGTCACCAAAATCTAACTTTGATTGTTTATCTATAGACTTACACGATGCTAGTAAGTGCCAAGTGACTAAATCCCATGTAGAATTAACTGAACGTTCGCAAGAGCCATCGTCGTCTCTGCTGAAAATCGTTAAGGCTGTGGAAGAAAAATAATTTTCCCCTCTCATTTTCCTTCCTTTTCATTCTTATTTACACTCGCTCGAAGCACTCGGAAAATTTGATGACATTTTTATAATTACATTTAATATGTCTTTTAATGAAGTTCTACCGTATCTTGCATTTTTATAAAATTCAACCCATTTGGTGCGCCGGAATATTATCGAACCGTCCTTTAGTGACTGTATAAACACACACATGTACATCCATATACCTACCCTGCAGAAAGCAGTTCACCAGTCTCTGTGAACACGCGAGGCGTCGAGAATCGCGTGTCACAAGGAGTTTGTTACTTTCACGAATGTAAGTAACCACTTGCATAACCCGCCTTATCAGTAGAGTATATGGGAACGGCACAGAGAAAAGTATTACTATATTCACCCTTATGCAGTGTACCGACCTACCCTAACGTTCAAGAAATATACCTGCGTGCACGTAACCAGGATACAATTCCCCTGCAGGTGGGGTGTTGCATCAAGCAACAGGTATCAAGAGGTCAACTACCCCGTTGCCCTCTAGTAGCAACCCCTGCTGATCGAAATTCTCTCAAAGGCGAACCACCCCTGCCTCCCCCTCTTCTGTGATACCGGACGATTAATCCGAGTGTGGTTCAATGCGACTTTCGAATAATTAGGTGAAAAGGGAAATTATTTTTTAAATTAACTACTGCAGAGGGAAGGGTGGAAAAAAAGTAGTGGTTAAAATTCGCACAGAAGTATATGTGTGTTTACTTACCTCTTTGGGTTGGTTACGTGATACGAATGCATGTCTGGTGCAATAGA